>JAOEHI010033204.1:0-23899 GCA_025447815.1 Percopsis transmontana | reverse complement strand
ACACACACACACACACACACACACACACACACACACACACACAGTGGTGTAATCCCAGATCATATTCCAAACAAATCCCATTGTTAAATCCCTAACGCGAATGAGAATTACAGTGGAGGTGTACATTCATGAGCTTCATGTTTACCACAGATGGCCTGTGAGTGCCTGCCTCTGGAGACGATGGAACGGTGGATTATATGTTAGTACACCCTCCATGATCATTTACACTACATGCATTTCCTACAGTTTGTTAAGCCACTATGTTTAGATTTGAACATTCTACAAATGTAAGGCTTGCCAGCAGCAGAGTGACATGATAAACACTTTACTGTAAACAGAGAGCACCGTCATGTGCAATCAGGGACTGGACCTGCTAATATTGCTGTCCTGCCTTGCAGTTGGTTTCCTGCTGTGCAACAGCAGTCTGAATACTAACCAGGCATCGCAGGACCTGTGGAAGATGGCTCTACGGAGCGGCCTGTACATCACCCTCATCAGGGACGAGGTGCTCAACATGCATAAAGTCACTGAAGACCTCCTTGACACCTTTAAAGGGTACGCACTGTATGCAGTGTCTTGTGAGACATGAGAAGCTACTGTTTTTTTATGCACGTAACGAAAAAAATAAAAATTTAAAGGGAATTAGCTTTGCACTGACAGAAATAAAAAAAATTAAGAATTTAAATATAAAGAAATAGCATTGGAACATGTGTTTTGTATTTGTTTGTTTGTTTGTTGTTTTTTTGTTGTTGTGCGTGTCAGATATGGAAAGCGAATTGCAGACATCAAGGAATGCCGGGAACATGTCTTAGCCAACAGGTAGGCCTGCCACAGAGTTTGGAAAGCTTTACCAGTCAATTTTGGGTCATGAATATGTTGTATAGTGAAATATGTTTGTATATTGTATGAACATATATTCACCTTAAAATGAGATCTCTGAGACGAAGCACTGATTGTATTATTGCTATTGACAGTGGGGCAATGCACAGAGAGAGAAGACAGTTTCTGAGAGGGGCGTTGAAGGAGTTATTTAATGTTCTAGAAGATGAGCCTGGACTACTTGGACCCAAGGTAAATATAGACCTAACTGGAATTTCACTGCTTTTCAAGGAGTTAGTAAATCCTTTATAATTGCAATTATGTAAAACGTTCAATATTAAATTATATTTAATCTACGATTTTAACCAAATCAAAGTCCATTTACAGTACTGTACTGTATTTTTGGAGGAGGAAGGAATTAGGATCCCTAATAAGTATATTTCTTCTGTTTATCTTTGTTCTCTGCTCTATGTGCCAAACCTTGAAGGCCTTGTATGTCTTCATGGCACTGTCATTTTCCCGTGACGAGGTTCTGTGGCTTGTCAAACACTCTGACAGCATGCCCAAGATCAAGACCCCTGAGGACTACAGTGACAAGTACGTCAAACAATAGGTGCAGAGAAATGAAACAGACCTCCAACTAGTTAAATGTTGGTTGTTCAGATGTAAAAGGGGAGAGACTGCAACAATATCTTAAAGGTACAATACTTGATTGTGTTATTGCAACCCTAGAAACCCAAATTTCTGCCTTACTACTTACCACAAATGCTACTGGGAACGGAAGAAAATGTCAGGGCAGGGTCAAGAAAAGTTTGCAAATAGCATAGTTTTTAATCATGGTTGTAAATCTTTAATTTGATGCAAGTGATGTACCTTTTCAGTCAGATGGCAGAGCTGCTGTACTACATGGAACAACTTAAAACTCTGATGATTAAGAACATCTACATATTACAGCGCTACCATGTCCAGTACCTGGCACAATTTGATGCCTTGGTGCTCAATGAAACCATACAGGTACCGTTAAAGAGTGTGTGTGTGTGTGTGTGTGTGTGTGTGTGTGTGTGTGTGTGTGTGTGTGTGTGTGTGTGTGTGTGTGTGTGTTTAGTATGTGCACAATTTGTTGATATGCTGCCACAAAAATATGTCATATCAACAGTCAATGAGAATTGTATTAAATAACTGCCATCTTAATCTCTTGCTCTGAAGACCATGTATGTCTGTCCAGAGGAAGAGTCCATTCTGACCAGTTCATTCGTCTCGACTCTGTCTGCATTGTCCATCAAGCAAGGTAAACTCACTGTCTTTGTACTTTCTTCATCTATCTACATTCATATTTTTTTATTTTATAAAAACTAAATTCAATATTATATGATGGATAGTTTGAATTATTCTTTATCTTTGCACTTCTAGTGGAAAACAAAGAGGAGATTGACTTAAAGGCCATTCGAATGGATTGGTTGAGATTACAGGTAATAGTGTTATCAAGCATGACTGGACACTCCATTGCAAATTGTTTACAAATAGATCAACAAAACTCAATTCCTCAAAACATGTTTTACTTTCTCTCAATATTGATGCTATTGTATTGCGTTGATTAATCTGACATGGTGGACTGGGGGACTGTAGGGTCTGTCTCTTTAAATCTTGTGTTTGTTCACTGCTTTAGGTCTACACAAGCGTGAACAAGGCCCCTCTACTGTTAAAGGAATACCCCGAGTTGGCGAAGTTGATGAACCTGACCCAGTTTCATACCAGGATGGTAGACAGTGTGGAAGAAGTACTCCAAGAGGCTTCGGACCTGTCCATATTCTAGTTCGTTTATTTGTTGGTTTGTTTGTTTGCTTGTTTGTTTGTTTGTTTTTTGTTCGTTCGTCCGTCCGTCTGTCCGTTCATTCTTTCTTTCTTTCGGACACAGTAATATAGTGTATTGACCTGGATAAGAATGCATATGAATGCATCATGATAGATTCTGCAGGTTCTAAGTTGACGCTTCTTAACTTTTTTTGCCCCATGACCCATTGTATTGACCCACCTATTTTAATAACATAACATGAACAATCATAAACACCATTGCAAAAATGGAACAATGTGTGCCCATTTTTAGTAAAGATAATAAAGATAAAGATCAAAGCCAAGCAAATGAACTTAGCTAAACATATTTAGCCTGGACTGCTTGGACTAGCTGAATCTAACCCTGACTAGTGAAAGGTTATTTAAGAGTCTTGAAATCATTCCATGGACCCCCCAAAGGCCATATAGTGAGAGTGACCGTGTCAGTTGGCTCTGCCACCTACCACACCATCACTCTATTGACACTGTTCTCTACATTGCTTCTCAGTTCCTACCCACGTGTGTTTGAAAAGATGTTCACCCTGAGCAGCGAGGAGTTGAACATGAAGCGTTACCTCATGGCTTTCCCCTCAGTCTGCTCTCATTTCAGCCTGTGTGGGCACCCGCTCTGTCCAGAGGAGGTCAGTATTGAGGCTCCACTCTCTAACAGCGCTTTAGAGCTAATGTCTCACCTACACAGCATATTCATGTATACTGCTTTGTCATTAATTGTTGGTTTAAAATTAACCAGGACTGTTTACAGGAGAAAACTTTCCCCCTGATTAATGCTTGCTGTTTTTTCTTTGTGTGTGTGTGCATGTATGCACTTGCATATACCTGCAATTGTGTGTGTGCGGGTGTGTTTCTATGTCTAGACAGAGGTGATGGAGAACAAGAGCCTGCGACTGTGTGCGGGGTTGCTTGAGCAGATAGCCAAGCTGACCAGTAGTGTGGTCTTAGAGATATGTGCTGAACAGTGTAACCTGAATGACCAGGTGAATTGCATTTACATTTACAGCATTTAGCAGATGCTAAAGTGAGATGCTAGTTACGAAGCATATCCACATGCTAATTGATAAGAGCTGATTATAAGATATTTTTTTTACAGAGAGACAGATGATCACAATTTGTAGATAAGAGTAATGGGAGTGCTATGAGTGTTCATCTAGGTGGATTCTAAAGAGGTGGGTCTTGAGTCTCTTGCTTGCGGAAGGTGGGTAGTGACTCTGCTGTCCTGAATCCTGGGTAATTAATAGACCTGAGTCCATTATAAGGCCACAAAGTAATTATCGGGTGGAGATTGAGTCTGCTAAATCTCCACATGCAAATATAATCGCACTAGTCACAGTTGGGCAGCATTACAATTAAATTGGTGCAGTGAAAAAACATACCGGTATTTAAATTAAGTTTTGAGAACAACTTGTGGGGTGAAATCCCTCATGGAAAATATGACCAGAATATTTACATTTTGGCTGAACTCTAGTGTAGCACAGGACCAACATTTCAGATCCTCATCTCTCTCTCTCTCCTGCTATTCTCCATCAACCACCACTTGACAACCCATTAGTTGCTGCCCAAACATTGTGCAGAGACCATCAGCAAGGCCCGTCACAAGAAGCAAAAAAAGGCGACGCCTAAAAAGGCTGAGGTGCAGAAAGAGAAGCCAGGTGCTGAGAGCCAGAGGAAGGACAGAGCCATCGTGACCAAGTGTGTTTTTTATTAATTCCCACTGTTCACATGTATCTCTCTCTCCGTCTAGTCCCACCATTGTATGCTGCTGTTTACCGCATATTTTTGCCTTCTCAGGACCTGATGATCACATTGAAGTGATACTGAACTTTAGCAAACGTGTTTTCTGTATACAGTAGATTCCTTACCTCAATTCCTACCTCAAGTCAATATGCTGACATTTAGAATGAAATTGAGCATTTTGAAATACAGCGACCAAAAGAATATTTTATGCTGAATGTGAGGACTTGCAGTATACTGAGGTAAGGAAGATATGCAGTCAAGGGTTTAACTAATGTACAGTACTGTAAACACCTACTGTGAGGGACCAAGCCGTCAGGCATGAGGAGTCAGAAAAATCCAGTTCCAAAAATATACGTTTTATTTACAAAATAAATAAAAAAATACAAAATTTAGAATGTTCTGGGCCCATAAAAGAGGTCAACTAAACAGAACTTAACTCAGGTAACACAACAATAACATAACCTCAAAAGAAGTTAAACAAAAAGACCCCCACTAACAGAACAGACTGACCTCCTGACTGAAACATGGGGGAAACTTATATAATGGCGGATGCAACCACTCTGACACAAAGGGGAATGACAAACACATAATATATTAACAAACTACAATAACTACAAACCCTGTTGAGACAATGCTACCTAACATAAACTAAGTATACTCAATAAACTAATTATAACAACAAAAGCATAACTAGCAAAGAAAACCCACAACTCAAAAATAGATACTCTGCCACCCCCATGATATGGGAGAACATAGTGCCACCCAATTATCTATCCCCTAGATAAACAGCTTTGAGGTAGTTGGAAGCCCTTTTGTCCACCAATCAGCGATCCCCAGCAGCTACCCGCAGAAACTGGTAACTCAAAAGAATATTACTTTACCAAACGCAACTCAAGTTAAACAAAAATAAATTAACCAAAGATTAGCAAAATTAACTAAATCCAAATAAAGAACTAATATCAAATAAAACTGTTTTCAAAAATAGAACCTGTGTCCAGTTATTGTAATGTGAAATAAAAGAGTTAACACCGTGAGTTGCTGCTTCCATGTGTGGCTGCAAATGCAGCCCTCACACCTACTAAGATTGAGTGGTCAATTATACACACACATCAGCATACGGCATACAACAATGTACATCTGGTCCTACATTTGATCAGATGCTGTGTCTTACGTCCCTGTGAGAATTATTGGAGAGCACAGTTGTTTCCCCTGAAGATACGATGGACAAAATTATGTGTCCCCCCCTCCCCCCTCGTTCTATGGCAGAACAAAAATACCAAACACTACTATTAGAGACCCTGTTACTAAGGGATAGTTATGTTTGGGATTCTAATGTTTCTGTTATACCCTGAATAAATCTGCACAGTTATAGGGTCCCTTCATTAGGTAATCCTCAAGAGTTACAGCTCTGTTCTCTCCTGTCTTACCCCCACAGTGACCAGTAACTTGTCTGAGAAAAGCTCAGCTTCAGTACTGCTGTCACTGTCAAAATATTAGTGTTTGAGTTCTTAAAGAGTTGCATCCCTCTCACGTTCTCCTCTCCCTCCTCCTCGCTCCTCTCCCATCTCATATTTCTCAGCATGGACAAGATACATCTGACCCTGACCGAGCTCTGCTCCTCCTACAGTCTCTGTACCGACTTCATCTTGTTCAACCACATCGTAGTTCCCGCAGAGTTCCTCCTGACGCATCTGGAGATCTGCCTGTCTGAGTAAGCTTTAATTATCATGTTAAGACACCAGACACGTATGAATCTGTCGGGTTTCTGCTTGAACTGTTTAACCACTTATTATTATGCACTGCTATCATTTTTTACCCTCTGTGATCCCACTGAATATTAGCAGGTTTAAATGCCAAACGCATGCCGGCTTGCATGCAGATGCAAGCTCTGAGCCTGCCACGCCATTTAGAAGTCCCCTTTGCATCATACTTGATGTGAAAAATAATAACAAAGGTCATGGAAGACTCAGAACATTTAATTCCATCTCAGAGATGCAATTGGCACTCCAGGCCATGGTATAAATGCATTAAATATATTATAACTGGATAAAGTGCTATCTTATCTTACAGTATCTTATGTTATCTTATCATAAACATCTTTGTAGGGAGGGTTAATGTTTTTATGGGCAGTGATTGTCTGCTAAGCTTGAACATACTTAACTTTGGTAACTGTTTTCTCAGTATTTGGCTAAGTTATACCCACTTAGAATTTGAGAGACCTGTCATTTACCTTTCCCGTTCTGTGTCTTGTCCATGTTAACTACTATTTAGGTTAGCGCTTGGTACCAGGGCAACCTAATGTTTCTGTGTATTTACTCTGCTTAGTCTCTGCTGTTTCGGTGATGATTATCTCGCCCATCACTCTAGAATTAGGGCCCCCAGGTGGCACAACTTACAGTAATTGCTCCTGCCATGGACACACTTGTAAATAGAGACAGAGAACACTAGAAAGGGGAGAGAGACAGAAAGGAGAACGATTGAAAGGGAGGAACCTAGACTAGAGATACTAGAGATAAGATCAAATATGATACGATAAGATAAAATTTGATCTCTAACTTTTTCTATAATAACCAAAAGAAAAAACTATGTAGACATACATCATAATCACTCACATTCTTGAAGTAATCAGTGACTCTCTCAAAAGCATTGTGTGACTGTGACCTGGTGTAGGTCCCGGACCCCCTCAGAGAAACCAATGAAATAGTTAACCCCAATGCGACCTGGGGATTTGGTGAGTGAGACCCCTTGTGTGTCTCCCTCCAGGATCATTGTGAGAATGGCCAACTACAACCAGGCCACGCAGGAGATAGCCCGGCCCTCGGACCTCCTGGCCGCAGTGCAGGCCTACACTGCCAGCCTGCAAACCCTGTCTAGCTACATCAATGTGGACGTCTCCCGGCTGGTGAAGAGCGCCCTCCTGCAGCAGACCCAGCCTAAGGATTCACGTGGAGTACAGACCATCACAACCCTCTACACCAACTGGTGTGTGTGCGTGTTTGATAGAGATTTTTGTACAGTATATAAATAATAATGTAAAAATGTACATTTGCATAGATACAGACTAGAATACATACCTTAATGTATGTACACACCTTATGTACATACCTTAACATCACGCACATAAACACACACACACACTTTAAATTTCTCAAATCTGAGCATGTGTTTTCCCACAGGTACCTCGAGAGTCTCTTGCGTCAGGCCAGCACTGGCATCATCGCCCATTCTCCCACAATGCATTGCTTCTTTAACCAGACCACTGAGAATGACCCAGGCTTCAGGGCGGAACAGTTCTCGGACATATTAGGTTGGCACATACGTTTGGCTATTACAACAATAAAATAATCCAACTAATGCTGTGCTGAATGAAGCTACTGTGGGTGCCGGTGTTGAGACCAATACAGTCATTAGTCATCGATTATTTATGGTCATGTTGAATGGCAAAAGAAAAAAAGGAATTTCAGTTGGATTCATTGTTTTTTAGTTGTTTTTTTTAACTATTATTTTCTTCCTGTTCGACAGACCTGCTAAGATTTAAACTACTCACTGGCATCCATCAGAAAAAGTTAACGTTCCTCCATCCAAATGTATGACAGCTGTACTAGAAACAGCACGTCAGGCAGTGTGAATACAGGCCAGGGCCTAGCGAGAACACACCTGCCTGCCAGCGACTGTAGTTAAAGCTAAAGTTCACTAGATTGACGTCAAATGCGATGGCTTGTTATTGCTCAGGCGGATGTCGTGGTTGTAGCTGCACACTGCATCACTGTGATGTGATCTCCTTCCCTTACTACCTCTACTCTACCTTGTGGGAACAAGGTGACCTCAAGCTATTATTACATCAAACAAGCTGTATACAGACCATAGAAACACACACACAGTGTATAGCAGACACACGCACATGCACACATGTATTCTCTACACATTGAGAATACATGTGTGCATGTATACTGCTTATATATAAATATATACTAGCACGCGCACACGCACACAGTACCTTGGCGACTCTCCCACCTTTACACACGCCCCCAGGCTGTCTTTATCATTGCTTCTATTAGCTCCAGAGTGAGGCATGATTCTTCTGCTTTGCCTCCCTCACTCACAGTGACTAATTCATTGTTGCACAAAGTAGCCGACCAGCTCTAGCCTCCTTATTTTATTGCAGGCTAGCCTCATTGACAAACCGAAGTTTAATGAAATGAAATCGTGTGCGTCTCTGCACTGTAGTTGTCTTGGTATCTATAAAAGATATTGTGCATCTCCTTTTGGCCAGAGCTGGAGGCCTTGGCAGAGCTCATTGGTCCATATGGCCTCAAGTTTATGAGTGAGAACCTGATGTGGCACATCACCTCTCAAGTCAGTGAGCTAAAGGTATGTTGTGATGTTATGTGGCTTGTTTCAAGATCAAAGCATCTACTTTGATGTACTCTTTTACTTTTGATTTAAACAAGATGTTTAAATATATTTTGAATTTATGGATTATATTTTGTTAGATTCAGATGTGCTTATAAGTATGTTTCTAAAGCAGCCCACCATGTCGTAGAAAGGACTATAAATTCTGTCTGACTCCTGGACATTGATTTCTCCAGTGATTTCTCCAGTGATAGGGAGAAAAGCATCTGCCACTGCTCTGCATTACAGCTTTCACCCACAGGCAGTTTCATCAATCTCTTTTTCCCTTTCTGCGGTCAGAAACTGGTGGTTGAGAACATGGACATCCTGATTCAAATCAGGAACAACTTTGATAAGCCCGAGGAGATGGCCAAGCTTAAACAGAAAATGCAGGGTGAGAGGTAGAAGGAAAATACTGGGTACTAGTAGGAGGCAGGTCTTAAAACTGGGGAACTGAGATGGTTTTGCACACCCAGTATTGCATGTCTTATTCTGATGGCTACTATACTGTATATGAAAACAGCTATGGGTTTTGTACCTAGCATGACACTTATGAAACTATTCTTTATAAGTAATTCTTCTAAACCCTGTGAATTGCGTGTATTTGTTTGTTCTACCAACATGCCGTAGCACATGCCTACAGCCAAGATAATGTTAACATAAATATAATCACTAAGTATGCAAGATTTCTTTTCAAAGCCATCTCAGAGTCCCCTCAAAGCATCTTGCAACCCCGCGGTGGGTCCTGTCCCCTGCTTTGAGAACCACCGGCCTATTTTTGTCTTCTGTCCAGGTGGAGAGAACGTGCTGAAGAGAATGACCATTATTGGCGTAATCCTCTCCTTCAGAGCCATGGCACAGGAAAACCTCAAGGATGTAAGTGGCTTTAACAATCCATTAATGTTATGTTATGTCAGTTCTCACTCACGTTGTGTTGTTAATTCTGTTACTTAGATCATGTACAAGCATTGTCCTTACCTCATGGGGCCCATTGAGAGCCTGAGGGACTTGGTTTCTCCTGAAACTGACATCAAGGTAAAACTGAGCTTTCAGTATGGATGAACAAATACCAAAATAACTTTTTTCCATTTGTATTGTTTGTTTGTAATGCAAGTGACAATGAGGTGTCTTGTAAATTAAACAGAACTATTATTTTAAAAATATTTAAAATAATAGTATTTGGGTAAAGAACATTTTAGCACTAAAACCAACTTTTTAATATGTGAAGTCACACTGAGTTAAATTAAATCAAGTGTAGTACAGTGTAGTTATTGTATTGCATGTGGCAAATCTCTGTAGGCCTACTTGACTGAAGAATACCAGTGTACACTAAATAAAATACCCACATTACATTGAACAGGACAGTACTTACACAGGACAGGACACAATAAGGCACTCCACCTAGTGGCACAGGACACTTATTACACACAAGAAGATGCTAATAGTTCAGAGGACAAGGCACAGTACAGGACACTGCCTTGTATAAGCCCTACTGTTCATAGTCAGGAACCTAGCTTTGTATTGAAATAAATCAGAATGTATAGTGCCAGATCCACATGACTTGACATAATGTTTTGACGTAATATTTGACTAATCTAGAATAGAACGATATAAAACTGGTATTAGATCCAGTATGCTTCTGAGTTGGAGAGAAGAACAACACAACATTTCTGGTTACAAATTCCTTATCTTTCTTTGGAAAGATCTGTGTGACTGTACCCCTCCCTTTGCTTACGTCTGGCCCCTGAGAATGAGGCATGACAGTTGTGCCACAGCCTAGACGAGCATAACCCCAAAGACGTCAGCAGCCCCTTATTCCTCCGTGAGAGATACTCATCATCAATACAGCTTTGCACACTAAACCACATCAGTGGAAATGTTCTACCTAGAAAATTAATCCATCCATGTAACCACAACCAGGGCAGCATCACATTATACACATTAGTCTAGAAGAAATCCCCTTTGTGGCCGTTTTATGAATGCAAAGCATTGGAGGACAGATTGTAGAACAGATTGATATCTTGTTTTTGTGTTAACTAGCATTAGGGACAAAATGTTGTAAATGTAGTTTCACAACATTGACAAAACTTGAGGTAACATTTTACTGACAGAATGGGGTTGCAGAAGCAAATAGAGATAAATATATACACTATAGTGCCTATATCTATAAACAAATCTACTAATAATACTAAATGGTAAATTGATAGCAACAATGATTTGTCATTGTAGGTTGAGAGCTTTGTGTGTTTTCTACACACTGTCTTCTACACTTGCAGGTGACTCTGAATGTTTTTGAGTTGGCCTCAGCTGCAGGGCTGGCATGTGACATTGATCCTTCTCTGGTCTCAGCTATCGCTAGCATGCGCACAGGTACAGGAAAACAATGATATTTTTGCATATGACAAAGGGATATACAGTACCTTCCCTTTCTTAATGTTTAACCATATAATATAGCATACAGAATTTGGATTTAGTTCCATTTGTCTGTGACAAATGCCTCAGTTTAACCATAGCACATTTGATAAACAGATAACACATCCGTGGATGAGGAGTACAAGCTGTCCTGTCTGCTGCTTGTCTACATCGCTGTGTCTCTACCCACACTGGCATTGGACCCCAACTCTGTCTACACCAAGGAACAGGGAGGTGTGTTTACTGTATCTATCTATCTATCCATCCATCCATCTATTCATTCATTATTTTAATTTACTTGTTCATTCATATGGTAATAAACCCTTTCTACACTCTAGAACATGGGAGTGGCATTTTGAAAGCCTTAATTAAGGCAGCAGGTCACTGGGGTTCATTCATTCAGATTCACTCCTAGTTGGTAGGTGTGCAACAAGCCAATTAAAAGTGCCAATTATGAGTTTCCAGTCAGCCCTCGATCAACTACTAACCACTGGCTCCTCCAGATGGTTTTTAACATAATCATTAGAAAACTAGGCCACTGGCCTCTTTATACATCATAGTTTCCTGACTGGTTTTGCGTGGCCTCAAACCTCTAGAACAAGTACTGTAGGTTAATGAGGAACACATTTTTTTGTTTACAGATAACTCCAGCTAACGTGCATTGATACAGTTACTCTTGGCATGTGGCCCTGCAGACCACAAGTCCTCAAAGCGAGAACCAAAAAAAAAAGTGATCGTTATCTGAGCAGAGGGTGGCGTTTGTCTGAGCTTATTTTCTTTGTCTTTGTTTTCCATTGCTGTGTTTGAAAAAGGGCTTGAGGAAATAGTGTGCCTCCTGTTGAGTGTTGCGGCTCATTAAGTGCCCCTCTCTCTAATCACCAGGCTGCAACATTATACAACAGTATTATAGCAACAATTACTGCTGCAGCTATAATTCTATTCTATACGGTGGCTGAGAGAGGCCACAACACTTACAAATCAAGACAACACACGCAAATGTTGACAATACTTGCAAATATAGAAAACACATGCATCAATTTGACAACCCGTAGTTGCATCAAGAAACGTCTTGCAAATTGAAAAAAGCTTCCAAAAATGGAGAAAACAAACAAATGTAGTCTACAGCAACAATTTGATTTGACCTGTCTGCTGCAAATTCAGACAACACATGCAAAAACAGAGACCGGATCACTTACTGATGGGCCTTTCAATGCATCACAGGCGGTATGCCATATAGCTACCTTAAAAGTTACGTTTATTTCTTACTCAGCTCTGCCGACCAGGTATGAAAAATCCAGCCGGCGTTGCATTGAACGGTCCGTCATTTAGGGCTCCTGGCGGAAGCCTCTCTATATGTTGTTAATACTTCCGTTGTGTTGTGAATACAGCTGTTGTGTTGTGGCTATTTGGAGCGCGGCTCTGACTTTGCATGCTTTTGAATGTGTTGTCTTAATTTGGAAGTTGTGGCCTCTCTCGGCCACTGTTCTATTCTATTCTCTAGGTTCTTCTCTTCGTGCAGCTCCTTATATTTCCGTCTGTTTATTTACCAGGCCACAACAACAACATCCACTGTATAGCTCTCGCGATCAACCAACTGGCAGCCGCCATGTTCACCATTCAGAACAAGAACATAGAGCAGCACCTGAAGGAGTTCCTCCTGGTAAGAGACCCATATCCACAAACTGTGTGTTTATCCTGCAGACTTCAGAGCTTCCCGTAAACACAATACTGGCAGTGTTCTATATTGAGTGTCTGTCACAGCTTATTGAAAGGCTTCAAATTCTGCCAAAACCTGCCAGGTGTTGGGTGCCAGTAAACATCTGTTGTTTACTAGTTTAAACAGAAATAGAAAAACCACTTATCCGCTAAATTGACCGCTTTCCTTGGGTGGGTGTAACCCTAACCCTAGCTGTGAAAGGGGAAAAAACTAACTAAATTAAAATAAGGGTTGAGTCAGATCTAATTTTTAAGATGAGTTTTTAAGAGTGTTGATCCCCAAGGGGAAGTTCAGTGATTAAACATATTATGAGTCATATGAATGTGCAAAGATAGAGGTATAAAGATACAGTATAATGATATAAACGCGCATACACCACCAGATATTTGTCCAACCATTATGCTAGGTTAATCTCTATGTTTTATTGTTTTATCTGTCTCACGTAGGTGGCCTCCTCAGCTCTGCTACAGCTTGGGCAGAATATGGAGAGAGCAGAGTGCAAGAACCGAGATTCAGTCTACCTGCTCCTGCACATGGTAACGGCATCTTAAATGTATCTTTATCATAGTGTGTTAGAACATCGTATTACTATTTGCTGATTGTAACCACGTTGAAACAAACTACGAAAACACAACTAATTTCTGTATAGTTGTAGCTGTAGCATAAAGAAAGTTGGTACATGGTAGTTACCTACCAAGTTCAGAAAAACTGAACAAGCAGACTCAGGGAGATGTCAATCAAGTGGGGTGTGTACACGAGAAGTGGTCAAATCAGCAGAACTGTGTTTTGAGCTGTACGTTTCCAGGGATTATTAGTGCTATAGTGGGTATGCTGCACGTACACATTGTTTACTTTTACTGTCACTAATATTATTTTAAACACCTGTTTGCCTTCTAGATCGTGGAGGAGTCTCCATTCTTGAGCCAAGACATGCTGGAGGACTGTTTCCCATACGTTCTTCTGCGTAATGCCTACAGAGAGGTCTACAGGACCTTCATAATCACTCTGGGTTGACCATTCAATTGTATTACTATAGTTTTATTTGTCTCTTCAGTTAAACTGAGTGGATGCTTTTCATTGTGCCTTACACACCTTACAGCTTCATTAGTTTTCTTGCAGTGCCAGAACCCTTTCCTCCGACAGCGAGCCTTTCTCTTGGACGACTGCCCGTGACAGACTGCTGCAGTGACACAAAATCAGTGCTGTATGATTTTAGCCTTTCGCTATGTAGTACCTGTAACATCATTTACTCAGTTACATTTATTTTACAGCGTTCTAGGTCTTGATTTTAAGAGTGACATTACTTTACAACACTCTTAAATGCAAATGATCTGAAAATAAAAAATTACATATAAGATATTGACATACTTTACAGTATAGCTTTACCCACCTATCCTTTCCTATATGTGATGCTTACACTAGCACTCAGATGATGTTATGATTGCATAAATCTACAGAACTCTCCATCCTTCCCTTCTGTTCCAACTGCATCCTGTGATGGTTTTGTGGCTGGTTACTACACTGGAGACATGGTAGTTAGAGCCCCAGTGTTTCACAAAGGGACACAGCCTTCTTTCACGAGGACTGATGGTTCACTGTAAAAAAATAAATAAATAAAGCTTAAAATTCCCATTACAGTTCACACATGCCCTAGGGTACATATAGCACATTTTCAACAACAAAGAAACCTAAATGATTCATTAAATGTTAAATCTAAAGTTAAATCAAACTTGTGCTCATGTTAATGTGCAAGTTATAATAACTTGCACATTAAATAAGTAAATAATAAGTGATATATATATCTTTACATTATTTTGCATCACTTGTCAATACTTTGTAGCTTTAAATACGGTGAGCAATCTATGCTATGTTTCTCTAGTTCTGCCTATGTTTTCTGGTGGACCAACTGCTGCAGATTAAGGCACTGTTGTTTGAGCGCTAGGAATACTGGTGTCATTGTCTGAGAATGTTGCACCTACTGTATATAGACACCTGATTATCACAACTACAAATGTAAAGGCTTTCATGAATGGGGAATATAGGCTAAATCATAGCCTACCTAAATGGTGATAAAAGGTCAAATGGTCAGTTATTTACATGACAGTGTTTTAGATTCAAATGCAGCTACACCTGTGTTTCTGCATGCATCTTCTTGACCCTGTGTGTAGTGGCCTTGTATGCAGTTGAACTATTATCCTGCTAATCCACAGTGGATCATGACCAAGGCCCGACACACTGGGGACAGCTAATGGTGGAAACTCTGATCCTGATGTGTAGGCCCTCTGCTGATTGTGTCAGTGACGCAGAAGCCACACGCACACACACACGTACCAAGAGAAGATGTAACCCATTCACTTACACTAAGGGACAGACGCGTGTGCACTCTGAAACAATAGTCACATCTTATAAACAGAAAAGGCTTAGTAACAGAAGTCTTACAAACAGAGAGAGACGCAAGCACATCCACACTATACATAACAGGGACAGCCATACATAAAGGCTGCCACACATATATGCACACACACATTTAATCCACAAATATAAAATCATAAGGAAGGTATGCTGCAGTTTTAGTGGGCAAAGATTCCTGTAGCAAATAGAAGCAACATGCTGAAATTGTCTGTCAGTTTGGAGACATGGAAGGATACACTCGAACGGTAAGCCCTTTTTATTTTAGTATGAATGCTCTTCTCATACCTTCTTAAAGTTTTTCTTTTTCTAATACAATAGTTAACATTTTGGTAAATCTCCCACATTTATCAATGCTGGATATCCTCTCTGGTAATATGGTTGGTTAGTAGCCTATGTGGTTTCATCCGATTTATTATGATACATCATGAAATCGGTTCAAAAATATTCTATAAATATTTTGTATCAAATTCATAAAATATTGCTTTTAAATTGCTCAAGAAAAAGATACCTATAGATACCTATAGATAACTAAACATTTAAACCCTTGTTTATTAAACATTTTGTTGGGGTTTCTGAGAGTTGAAATAGCAAGTATAATACCAAAACATGTAACTGTACTGTATACAAGGGCCAATGACATGTAAAAGGATTTTGAAGCAGTCTGGTTCCCATGCAGGGAATATGAATAACCCTTATTTGGTGTCAGGTTTGTCAATCTGAGGTAAATAGTCTGAGTTATAGTCGACCTGTCCGTTTCTGACTAATGTTTGTCATCACAGGAGATATGGCGAGAAAAGGACGCAGAGTAGAGGGTGCATAAAATTATTGGCAAACGCCCAGAAATATATGGATTGAACTTAACTGTATTGATCTGAAATATGCCATAGTTTAAATGAATGTCTCCTTTCCATCTTGTACAAAGACCTCAGTGCTGGTATCCTCAAGTATCAGAAGTGTTCTCCGATGTCAGTATATTTGATCTCTCTGTTTTCTTTCTTTCATTTTTGTTTTTGTTGAAACGCCACCCGAGACAGATTGCTGTCGTGGAAAAATACCTTGAAATGACAAGAGGCAAACATACTGTTCTGTAATGGTACTTTCGGCAATATGTGGTGCCATGTCAAAGAGCATGGGAGCATGAGAGAGTCACTTTGACCCAGTGGCCAAAGCAGGGCAGCTATCAGAGACGGGGAGCAGACAGGGGCTTTCCCAAGCCACGCCGCAGCGCAGCTCTCACAACGCTCTATAAAAAGACTTGCAATGAATTTAGGATCTAGAACTGTAAATGTGGTTAAGGGAGTGATTTTATGGTCGTCTATGATCCAAAATGTTGGTGCGCTTTTCTTCATGGTAAGTTTGCCTGCTCGCTCAATGGACAGACAACTCCCTTTGTGAGCGTTTTGAATTGTGAGCAGACATCTCCACTTGACATTTGTTAGTGCGGCATTCTCATTTAAACGATCTTAGCTCTCCATAATCTAAATGTTTTTGTGTAAAACATTGGAATCTCGTATGGGCTGTTTACACCAGCGGCAAAATAGTCCCAGTGCCACAGTAACCTCTGCCTGTGTGTTTTGTCTACTTCCCTGTGCACGGGCCAACCGTTGCGTGCATGGATTGGTTCCACAGGTGTAATTCAGTGCCTCCAGCACACATATATATTATATAATCAAATACTGTAAAATATACAAAAACAATAAAAATATATTTTACATGTTGCTACATACAGTATATTGCATTGCATTACCTCTATTGGTAAATGTTGGAAAAAGCAAACTTTTTTTCCTATTTTTCTCCCTTTCTTTCTTATTTTTGGACATATCAGTGACCCAAACTGTCTGTGTGGCAGTGTGGGCTATAAGCATAACCCTTGACCTGCAGAGCTGTTGCATGTGGCTTTTGAGGGGAACACAGTGAATGCCTCCCACTGTAGTTCCCGAGATTTGCGGGAGCAGTGGAAAATTCACATTTAGGTTTAGAGTACACATTTCTTGAAAGCATTGCAGTCAACACTTCAGCAAGGTCAGCTCACTCACACTTCACAACCATGGTTTACACATATACACAAGCTTGCGCACATACACACACACACGGGCGTGCACGCACACACTCTGACACACTTTGGGTTTGCCTAACCAATCAGAATGAAGTGGAGTAGGCTCCCCCAGAAGTAGGAGGGCAAGCTGTTGAAACAGAAGTCTGTCACAGGACATGCAAGTTTGTGTTGGTGTTTGAGGGAACTTTTCTCTTTGCTACTTCCCCGTAACGGTGTTATTATTTGTAACAGTGGAATATACGTGCATAGCTTGATTCTGGATGGCTGAGTTGCTGAGAATTCGTAAGAAACGGCTGCAGATTCCCATCTCTAGGTAAGGCAGGGGCTAGAAGTTTTTAAGCCTTATAAAGGTGGACATAATGAGACGGTTATATATATATATATATATATATATATACATAACAAATGCAGCATTTTCTATGCTTGCACACCTATGATAAATCTTGTGGAGCTTTAATACATCATGCATCTCAAACACTCTGAGATAAAACAAAATCACATATTTTTAATTGCAAGATGGGCAGTTATGGGCCTTTAGGAAACGTTTAACACCTTTTTAAAATGTTTTACAACCTGACAGTTATTTAAAAACAGTTTGCTGTTTGTTATGTTGACTGCCACCTAACACAGGAGCACAATGGGATATATATTAGAATATGTCTCAGACTTGTTAGTGCACGCACTTGTGAACATTTGTGTCTCTCTCCCACATGCGCTAGTGCCAGGTGTCATGTGGTTTTGTTTTGGTTAACATGTTGATAGTTTAGTGTCTGCAGGGCACCGACAATCTAAACAAAGTCTGAATCTTCATGTTCATTTGTAGGATGCATATTTGATAGTGTGAGGAACACAAGAACATTATCAAGCACTGTGTGACTATTGAAACCACGCTCAGTTTTGACACAGCACAAAAGATGGGATTCGAGGTTTTTACATATGCATGTAAAGGATGACGCAATTGTAAATACATTATTTCCTCTTTTATGAGTGAGTGACAAAGTGCAATTATTCTCTGTCCAAACCACTCTCCGTACTATGGATGACACTGTATATATCTATATGAAAATCCTTTCACTTATTTACATAATTACTTATTGTTACTTTGTAATGTTTAGCTTATAGCTTGGTATTAAAATGCTCACTGTGAATAGATACAAAGCACAAAGACTTTGTTATCAGAGAGATTACTCTAAATTGAAAATGAGCTGTGGCATTCCGATGCATGCTATTTTTATTACTCAACAGCTTTTGAAAGCCCTTGCCAACGTGATAAACACTTGAAAAGCTGTGAGCCTCTCATCCCCAGGAGTTGGCTGTATTGCATGGCATGGCACTGTTTGAATACAACCATTTGATGCACACTGCACATTTGTATCAACGGTTCTAAATAAATTATATGTGATATAAATATGATTCATCCCATGCAAATATCATGTATATTAGTTATATATTTCCATTATGCTGAAAAGTCTGTTTACTGAATTAAGAATGCTGCACTCCAACATTTGCAAAATACTGACAAAATAAAAAAATGAAAATGTAAAACTCAAAACCACTTCAACAAGATGTGGGTTACATAAGCCCATAACCATGGGACGTTTTCCGCTCATAGAAAACTTGGCACTAATGATGGCCCTTTGCAACTACCGTTCTTTGGACAGCATGGCATTTAAATCACTTCCAAATGAATACTCTTCCCGTTAGTGGGGGCTTTTTCAACCTGTTGTCAAAGCACTTCTTGGACCTTGTTTCCTCAGTAGCCAAGGGCCAAATCACTCACTCAAAACACTGAAGTGCTTTCATTTCATCAAACAGTGTTTAGAAAGCTTGTGTCGCACACAGACCCTGTTTTGTCCACACGGCCTTTTTTTCTTGTAACTTTAACCTTTCGTACTGCAACTTAAATGACTTCATTTAAAGATTTCATGTCAAATGGTATATTGTAATAACCTTGACTTTAGATATGCTCGAGTGCTACTGCTTTTCCCAGAAATTTCTTTTCTAGGTAATAGCTAGTTTGTTTTGCATTCATCCAAACAAACACGCTGTCTTTCAGGCTGAGGAGCATGCTAAAGCTGCTGGATGAGAAAGATGTTGATTTTGAGGAAATCAAGAAGAATTTGGATTTAACCGCATCCTTACTAGAGGCAGTTTACCTTGATGGCTCAAGGTAGAGTATAAGCGGCACAGCTCTGTCTGTGTAAAGTAGGACTTAACACACAAAATGAATTTCTTACTGAGGGGGTGTGTCAGAATCTTTCCCCTTTCCTTAATACATCATTATTGTTGCATTTTCAGAATCAGATGTATTTGCCAAGTATGTAAAATGACATTATAATAATTTGAATGCAACAATATTTGTTCGTACTAAATGAAATGGCTGAGTCATTTAGGAACCACTTTTTACTCTCAGGCAATCTCTGGAATCAGAAGATGACCTTCAGCAGTTGCATTCAGATGGCGTGCCCTCTGAGGTCACTGATTGGCTGGCTTCCACCTTCACCCAGAGAGCCCGACGTCCTGCCCGCCGCTCAGATGAGAAGCCAAAATTTCGCAGCATCGTCCACGCAGTGCAGGCTGGAATATTTGTTGAAAGGTTCGATAACACATCTCCATATTTGGATGCATGCAGGAATTTTTCAGTTTTCTTTCCATGGGTTTTATAAACAAAGGTGGCAAAGGCAAGGGAAGGTGTGTGTGCCAGCTGGTGCAAGTGCCTAGTGCACGAGCCTTGAGTCAAATTCCCAGCCCAGATAACTGTTTTTGGGGGGAGGAGTAAAGACGAGTTTTGGCCAAAGAGCTATTCACAGAGCGTTTGGTCACTAAAACCAGCTCCTACACCTGGAGTTAGGGGTAGCAAAACATTTTCATTGGCATTTAGGAGGACCTCTAGTAGTGACTTAGTAGTATATAAAACACAATCTTACAACTCTGACAGCAGATCTCTTGTTCATGATATGAAACAAAAACAGTTGGTCCTACATGATTCTCATCAAACTTGCACAAGTGGTGCGCAAGACTATATGAGCGTAACATGAGTGTACATCACATAAGTTTTCGTTGCATTCGGACAAAATATGTTTCAGACAATATAGACAGGGACCTCCTGACGTGACCCGAAACAGGAAATGTGTGAAGGAGTGTGTGAAGATAATGATAAAGAACTGATGAAATGGTAATGTGTAAAATTGAGGTAGTGGAAAGCAAAAATGGGTTGCCATAAACAAACCAACAACAAAAAAAAGCACATCGCATGGGCATGTGCTTTTGAGACATTATGCTTTCGCTCAGTTGAGGGATTTTATAGCAGTTGAAGGCCAAACAATGCGTCTGGTCATGTACCACATACACATAAATACTTGTTTTGCACATAATGGCATGGGAATATAATAATGACTACTATGCAACACTATCTCCAACACTATCTCCATTATGAGCTATTATTGTTCCTATTACAACTACAGAAGACAAACAGTCAAACCGTCATGTAAAACATGAGCCTCTTTTCCTTTGTAAAGCATTCTGACCGAAGGGAGGGGATTGTCTTAAATGATTCACATAAACACATTCTGAGGCTAGGTGGCTGCACTGTGTCAAGTTCTTTACTCTTACTGGACTCAATGTAAACATTTCATTACTCCAGGATGTTCAAGAGGGCCTACACAGCAACTTTGCCAGACCAACCTGTGGCCGTCGTAAACTGCCTCAGAGTAAGTGAAGTTGACATTAATCTCACTGTACGTTTTGTGGTCATGCTCAATACACCACAAAAATGATTTGTATACACCGTGATGCTTAAAACCTCCTACGAAAAACAACAATCCTTTCCTTCACATACTGTACAGGATGTTGACCGCTGGAGCTTTGACGTGTTTGCACTAAACTCAGCCAGCTCTAACCATGCTTTACGGACACTCTTCTTTGAGCTGATCATCAGATATGAGCTCAACAGCCGTTTCAAGGTTATTCAATTTTGGCTTTTATAATAGGACTACTGTACAAATAGATTTAGATGACCACAGCGTAATTTTACTGATACTGTCCCAAATTGTAAGCAATCAAGCAGATTAAACATTTAAAATAAGCTAAAATATATAATATATAATAAATATAATTCATAGTTTTTAATGTTTTGTCCATATATATTTTTTACAGGCACATTTTCCATTTCAACTTTGACACACAATCTGTATACATTTGAGTGATAATGGAATGTATGTTGCAGATTCCCATCTCCTGCCTAACAGAGTTTCTGTCAGCATTGGAGAGAGGCTACTGCAAACACGACAACCCTTACCACAGCCACATCCACGCTGCTGATGTCACTCAGACACTACACTGCCTGCTCCTCCGCACCGGACTGGTGGTAAAAGTCACCTGAGATCTTCACTCATCTTCACTGCCACAGATTCACCTGGGTTATTACATAAGACACATTCACAATTTTCTATGAATCAAGTGGGTTAACCCTGGGCAATCACTGACAAAAATCACTGAGATGTTGCTATACACTGTAGAAAACTTTGTTTTTCAACTTCGTTCAGACTAAGGCCTAACCAGGCCCAACTACAAACTCCATCCACTGCTCCCCTGCTCTTCACACCCGAGTGCTTGCATTTTTCAAAATTGTCAATAGGTGGAGTTGAAGTTGCTCCACTTCTACATGGTTAAAGGGGTAGAGTGTGCTTATTGCTAAGAGAAAAAAGGGCCCCTTAACACACGGGACATGTGCATGCATGTGCATTGTGTCTCGGCTCTGCATGCAACTTTTGCTTAAAGTAATTTCTCTCAATAAAGGGATTTCATGATGAAATTCTCCTCAGGTATATACAGGAATTGTGCATACATAGACTACAGTAGGCTATATATAAATTTTTTTGGGTGTAATATAGTAGATGCCTTGTTAAGTTACCTTGTTGCCATATGTTTATTTTCAATGAAAAACGAGTTTACCAAATTATATTGTATTTGATCTAAACATTTCACAGTTAAAGCGATATTGAAGTTAAACTTCATATATTCCTTACCTCACCTTATGGAGTTTCAATGAAGGTTGAAAGAAAACTAGTTATTGGTTCCTCTCATGCTGTAAACGTCCAATATTGCTTGGCAACATGGTAACTTTACCAAGTTAAGTTCTAACAGCACAATATTTTTTACAGTATAAGAGAGAGACTTGTTATTAAAAATAATTATTATTTTCTTTGACACATCTGACAATATGTTTATCCTTTTACACGTATGTTTTATATGTATGTCTGTCGTTTTTATCAAGCACTGGCTCACGGAACTGGAGGTGATGGCGGCCCTGTTTGCTGCAGCTATCCATGACTATGAACACACAGGAACTACAAATAACTTTCACATTCACACAAAGTAAGCTATTTTTTGTGTAACATGTCACTTAATTTTTTTTATCTATAGACGTCACATCCTGTATAGATGTATAGATGTATAGAAGTATAGAAGAAACACTCTTTGGGATTCATGTAATGTTAAAGATTGAGACACACACACACACATACACCAAAGAAGTTTAGTTTAGCAAGTCAAGAGTTGCTCTCTAAAGCAAACAGGTCTTTATGGAGGGAACACAGTATTTTTAGATGTAGATTTTCCACATATGAGGCTAAGGAACACAGTCTCTTGGCACTCATCATCATCATCATGTTTTATTTTGGGAATAGAATAACATAGATGCTGGTACACAATAACATAGCATTTTGTGGGCATGTAACTCTTAATGCTTAATATACTCTTACACACATTTAGTGAGGCTGAGTTTAGATAAGAGGTTCTTTTAAAATTTTAACTACTCTTGTTTCTTGTGTAGACTGTAATTCATGCTATTATGCCAATGACTCTGGACAATATAGTCAGATTTTTGCAGAGGCTTTGTTATAGTGGGTTATAAAGAGCAACAAAAACATACTAGTTTCAGCTGCCTCGTACGTCAGCCAAGAGCTAAATTAAACTGTAATAGCCGGAATTTGACCACTGTTGCACTGGTTTTATCAAATGCATGTTTACATGATACAACAAATTGCACCAAAATGGCAAGATTTGGACCAGGGTCAATCTCTAGGACCATCACATGGAATATTATGATTTTTATAATTACCACTATTAAAGAGGCTAATAAAGTAAATTATGCAAAGGAGCCTAGACAAGAAGGCTGATGGAGGAATTATGTCCATAGTGTCCTCAATGTCACCGTGCCCTTATCTTACTGGTACAGTACATTACATTACAGTCACATTCAGCTCCTCCCTGAGCATCCTAGGGTATTTGGCATCTTTCAGATTTTCACCACCAAACCCTGCTCTATAAACATTATACCTTTTCTATTCTAACCATTTACACTCACCTAAAGGATTATTGAGAACACCATACTAATACTGTGCTTGACCCCCTTTCGCCTTCAGAACTGCCTAATTCTACGTGGCATTGATTCAACAAGGTGCTGAAAGCATTCTTTAGAAATGTTGGCCCATATTGATAGGATAGCA
>JAOEHI010033193.1:0-23901 GCA_025447815.1 Percopsis transmontana | reverse complement strand
ATATATATATATACACACAGTATATATATAAATCTGAAGAAATATTCTAAGCTTATAAAGGACTGAAAATGTCTAAGACCCCTATCCCTATGGTTTCCCACTGGTAGTCTCTGGTCATGTTTCTAGAAACCTCCAGATTAAAGGCAATATACACATCAGTTCAATATAGTACACAACTGATGTCATCCGCTAATGCTCTCTCCTGTTTGAACCCCTGCTTACTCAGTGAACTCTTCGAGATCAGCCACATCCGGACCATCTACCATATGTTTGTTGCCGTGCTGCTGGTCTTCTGCATCAGTACGCTGGCTGTGGACTTCCTTGACCAGGGCAGGTCTGTGAGAGTGCATGTGGAGAGATGTCACTCTAGCGATGCCCTCGGCATGCATAGGCCTGCCAACACATTTGATAGCAAGTAGCTGATGGACCTTATCCATTAGTGCGTGTGTAAACTTAGTGTGGGTCACATATATACGCTGTATATATACGCTGTGTACACGTGTGAGTATACCATTGAGAGGGATTTTGTATGTGTATATTCATTTATGACAGTGACCCCGGACCAAGTCTCACAGAAACTCCATTACCCTCAAGCCTAAACTCTCACTTACTGTACTTCTTATCGCCTGCCCCCCACACCACCCCCCCATACTTCCACCCTGCCTCACTGGCCATCTGGCCAGCTAGATAGAGCAATCAATCCTTTCTGCTGAACCTCTGCGAAGCCATAGTAAATATATGGCTTCTGTTTGCAAATGCAGGGCTGCAGATTCAATGTCCATTGGCATGGTACAACTGCCACGGAGAGGCTTAGCTTGGCACAAATTGGCACGTAATGCGGTGCTTACTGTAGAAACCCAGTGAGAAATTAAAATGTTCCCAGCCACTATCTCCCCTTGATAAATATTTGAGCAAATTGCTCAAATTGCTCAAATTGTTTGTGCGTGATGTAGAACCAGAGTGATTAACGTAACACACAATAATAATACTTTAAAAGCATAGGGTGTAAAATATACAGTAGTACCAATTTGGGATTGCTATTTTAAAACCTCCTGTTGTGGGCAGGGTATTGTACACACTCTATTCTGTATAAGTGTACTGTAAATCCGAGGCACAGGATTGGACAAAGCACAAGGAACACATTTACTCAACCCTACCCCCTTGTGTAAAAATATGACACATTCGCCAGAAGCCAGTGTTTTGGGAATTATCTCTGCTTGTACGTCTATTACCTGTAAACAATTGATGCTTTACTGCTCTCCTTTTTCACACACTGTCCTGTATTCCCAGGCTGGTGCTTGAGTTTGACCTGCTGTTCTACGCTTTTGGGAAGCTGGGAACAGTCACCTGGATCTGGGCTGTGATGTTTGCCTACACGCTGATTGTTCCGTATTACACCCTAGCGTTCTGGGGAGGCAACTACCACAGCTCCCCCTCCAAGATGGTACTGTCCCTGGGGATAGGCCTGGTCTATGCTGCCCTGCAGGCCTGTGTGCTGGGGGTCTTACCTATTTATGTGGTCATTCACCACCAGCTACCCCCAGCCTCACGCTTCATTGTTATACTGGAACAGGTTAGTGTTCGTGTGTCAGTGTGTGTGTTCATTTTCAATCTGAGTGTGTTATACTGTAGGTTATACTAGTCTTGTGGGGCCTGACCTAGAGCGGGTTCTGTCGGGAAAGGCAGTTAAACCGAACCAATCCACAAGTCGGGGCCAGATTTCATCGCCCTGTTTTATGCCAAAAAAACAGAATGCCCCCAGACGTGTACTCTGTACTCTGGTCATTTAGTGACGTGCTTTGTTAGGCAATAGAGATGAACAGGATAAGACATGTGACAGTATCAGCACTAAACCGCTCTAAACCAACCACCCTGCAGGCTAAGAGGTAAGAGATAATCCATTTTAATGAAAAAAAAAACACAGCCTTTCATTGGAGCTTTGGCAGAATCTATGACATAAGGAAAGCTTGCTAGGCCAGAGAGATTAACCCTTCAACTAGACATTCATCAAATAAACGACAGCTCCCGCTGTAGCCTTTGGCATCTTCTTTGTAAGCTTGGTTTCCCCAAACTATCTTAGCACTATGATCATTTGCATTCTGCTCGGCAAGATAATCCCAGTGCTAACATGATTGAAGGAATATTTTAGTATCAATCATCCTCTCCATCCACTGCATGAGAACACTTTAATTTGAAATATAAACAGCAGCTTATAGTGCCTTTGGAAGCCTCGCTGGGTAAAGCAGTGAATGAAATGGGGGGAAAGGGAAAGCATTTTTTTTACTGGATTTCATTCCATTTATCAGATCCGATTCCTGATGAAGAGCTATTCCTTTCTGAGAGAAACTGTTCCAGTGATTATGAAGAACAAACCTAAGGAAGGTAATAGTGCAAACAGGACGGTATTATCCTCTGGCAGGATCGTTAGTCACAGTGACTCTCTCATCTTATTTAGGTCTGAGACAGAATGCCATGTCAAACGAATGTCTCATGAGAAAGATAATTCTTACAATGAATAAGCCCGTATCTTATAAATGTCTTAGAGCCCAGGGGGGATTTATTGTAAAGGTGCCTAATCAGAATTTTAACTTTAAAGCTATTGACTGATCATTGCATTTTTAGATCACTTCATTTATCGTGCGGTTGAACGGGAACTAGCCTTAGGTTATGAGTAGTAATGTATTGTATTTATGCAAAGTAATATTCTTTTTGTTCCTCACAGAACACAGCAGAAAGTTTCCCACATTATCCAGCTATCTCTACTTTCTCTTCTGCCCTACTCTTATCTACAGAGAGTCATACCCAAGGTAGAATACACAACACAACATAACCAAACACAGGGACAGTGGTAATGGCACAAAGGACAAGCATTTACATTTCAGTATTAATAAAGCCTTTTTAATTTTTCTCAGGAATTCACACATTAGATGGGATTATGTTGGTGTTACCAGTGGCATGGTAATGTGCATCTTTATTTCTAAATTCACCACAGATAATCTCCTTACTTCCTTTTAGAATACCATTATCACTCTTGTGTGCCATCTCTTGGCTGGAATGTGAAGTACAATCTCTGATTTAACTTACTATACAGTATATTGGGACTATTGACCAAGAAGAGATATGTCTTAGAATAATAGGTTATTACATACATAATGTCTGTATTGTGAAAGCAGTAAAACACACCCTTACTGGTTTTCATGATAATGCTACTTTGGAATTAATGTGTAACATATTCAATATTCAATTCTAATTCGATCACAGATCCTGGGCTGCCTCTTCTATGGCTATTTCATCCTCGTGCGTCTCTGTATTCCTGTCTTCAGAAACGAGAAAAAGCAGCCTTTTAGTACACGGACCCTGGTTTTAGCCATGTTCCATTCAACATTACCAGGTAACCTTTACCTGTACACCGTATGGTTAAATTGTAAATAATCTTTACCTGCAATGTTACATTTGTACCATGGTTGACATCAACTTCTAAATCATATAAAATGTGCCCTTCATAACCTCGTCTCACTCTCTCCCTCCTTGTCTCTCTATTGCTGCAGGTATAATGCTCCTTCTGTTATGTTTCTTTGCCTTTCTCCACTGCTGGCTCAACCTTTTCGCAGAGCTAATGCGCTTTGCTGACAGGATGTTCTACAAGGTGTGTGAAATATTGTTGACAAACGTGTTGACCACCTGGTGTAAATTCGCTTCTGTATATTTTTAATGTGACTGCTTTGTCGGTTATGAGATATTAATCATGTCCAAGCATGAAACTGGACAGTTATTCAAACGTGACATGTTTCCCAAGTACAGCAACATGTCTAACTGCCAATAATAAACCTCACTATCGTGCTTCTCAGAGCGCCTCAGGGGTTGTGAGATTATTTCAAGAAATTGTATAATCTTTCATTAAAATGTAAAAACAAAAGCATTGTTTTGGCATTAAAAAATATGTGGTTCATAGCTTATGCATGCATCCCCCATGTGCCTTGTGTGGGGGATCCAAAGCCAGTGCTCTCTGCTGTCTTTATGTGGATGTGCTAACACAGATCTCATTATTCTCTCTGACTTCCAGGACTGGTGGAACTCTACGTCCTTTGCTAACTATTACCGAACCTGGAATGTAGTAGTACATGACTGGCTGTATTACTATGGATACAGAGACTTTCTCTGGGTAAGCAAAAGGGCATTTAATGCGGAATAATGAAAGAAACCTTTTATTTGATGATAAAAATGTGAAAAAGACACAACCAAAAAAAGAATGCTTTATATCTAAAGAATGCTTTGAGATGGTTTCATGTAGTAGCCAACTCACTTTATTCCATTTGCAAAACAATCCCAGATTAAGTGACGCCTAACCCTGGCTCCAACACAACCTCTTTCTCTCTCTCTCTCTCTCTCACTCTCTCTCTCTCTCTCTGCAGCTGTCTAAGAGGAAATTCCGCACAGCTGCCATGCTCTCTGTCTTCATAGTCTCTGCGGTGGTCCATGAGTATGCCTTCACGATGGGCTTTGGCTTCTTCTACCCTGTCATGTTCTTCCTCTTTGCTGTCTTTGGAGGTGAGGAAAATAGCAGCTTCAAGGACATTCTGGAAAGGATAAACGGATTACCATTTGAGTTGTAAATGAGCCTGGCCTTCTAAAAAATGCTGCTGTGTAGAAAGTTGATTATATGGAGGAGGGAAAGACACACCAAGTGCATGTGTATTGATAAAAATTAAATTATGTCCTACTGTATGCACAAATAATGACATAAGTACAATCCAGAGATTTCTCTTAATCCTTTAGCCTTCCCTTGGGTCGGGTTTAAACAAATTAACCGTTGAGTGATTGTGTGTGGTATGGTTGTGTGTTGTTTTGCCTTGGGACTGTGGCTTTTTCCTCAGCATTAGAGCCTACCATTACTCACTCCTAAACAGACAGTCAGTGGTTGTTGTTGTGAGAAGATGTGGTTTTATTATATTTAGAAAACATACAGTATCGTATTGTTTCCCCGAGGGTGCTGATGCAAACATTATTCACTTTGCATGGTTCCCTGTGCCTGCCTCTTCCAGGCTCTCTACAATCAACAAAACACCCTCTTCTCACAGGGCTAGAGAATCTGTGTTTCTCATTGTGTCCCCTACAGATGCACATGAGTAACTCACAAGAAAACCCTCAACATCTCTCTCTTCTCGTGTCCCTCTCTCAGTGGTGTTCAACTTCGCAATGAATGACAAGCGACAGAGCCCTGTATGCAACGTCATCATGTGGACAGCTCTGTTTATTGGTCAGGGGGTCCAGGTGTGTTTGTACTGCCAAGAGTGGTACGCCCAGATACGCTGCCCACGCACAGGGGTAGGTACAATGCTAAAAACGTCACTGCATAAAGAACTGCTGTAAGTCTCGTTTCGGTAAAGCAATTCCTGTTGAACCACTGTGGCCTGTGTTCGAGATCATTTGGCTGATTAGGCCTCCTGGGCAGCTGGCTGGGTGTGTACACACCCCACTTGATTGGCACCTCACATCTCTGGCGCTCCTCTGTCAGTTTTGTTGCCCCTGTTGGACAGAACAACTGACACCTTCTTTATGATTGGTCTGACATTAGCTACTTGCCTGCATAGAAAGCCAAATTATTTCCAACACCTGTATATGCTTCAAAGACCCTTTAAGGTTTGGATTTATTGGGTTACATACAGTACAGTATATCTACATATGTCTGTATTGTGTACATATACCGAATGATTAATCCAGGCATTAGTCTGTGGCAGCTGTGGCAACTTTATTCAGTGTTCAAGCGTGTGCTCTGATTAACAGATTAATCTTGAACAAATAAAACCCTATGCTGACATTTTCTGCTTCCTTAACCCAATATCCTCAATCAACCATCAATTTAACAGTGTGCGTTGCTAAACAAATACACACGATTGTATGTGGGTGTTTACCACATACAATCGTGTGCGAGGGCATCACAACTGGAAATTTGTAAGTATTCGGCATGGATTGCATGTCGAAATATATATCCCCCTTGCCTACGCCACAGCATCTGATTAAGCCCCAGATGTGAAGCCTATGGATTTGTGTGACAGATGGGCAGAGAAGATGCATTTACATACTTAGTCTTGTCAACTGAAGCTCTGTGCAGCGCCAGCTACAACATCCTCTAAAGCAAGTGGCGTCACTCACAATAGTTTATAACCGCTATCTAAATATAGAAATTAGTCGAACACCACAAAAATATTGTTACATGATTACATCTAACCACATAAACATGAAGGATAATAAATAATAATATTAGAGTCTAAATGTTTTCCACAGGGGTCAGAGCTGCTCTACTATTTGGAAAAATAATTTCGATTTTGTCCCACAGAATAGTTTCTGGGAGCTTGTGATACCTCGATCGTGGTACTGCAATTACCAGAAATGAATCTGCCTTCTTGGACATAGGAAAGGAAGACAACTAAGACTTCTGTGGGGAAAAGGAGAGATGGAAATAAGATGCACTAAACGAACACTGGTACATCACTGATGAACATTCAACAAATCTGTGTGAATGTATTACTGTATGTAGATAGTGAAATAATTATGACACATACTGTATGTGTCAATATCTGACATTTTTGTCTGTTTGTTTTAATTATGTTGTGCTTTAGTTTAACTGTTTGTCATTTTTTTTTATTTGTTCTAAGGATAGTGTTTGATATAAATATATTTTAATAAAGTTGACCCGATTCATTTGTAGTTATAATCCCTGAAGAGTTCTCAGAGCACAGAACAGCAGACTGGGCCTGCCAGCTGCAAATGATAACCAACTCTCACTTTGTTTGTTGTCGATTCCTCTTTCTATTACGTCCTTAAAATATTGGACAAGAGTTTCTGTTCTTGTTGGAAATGTCAGCGTTTTTGATTAATGATGTCATGGCTCTGAAGAGTTCCCTTTGCATGACTATGATGCTGGAGTATGATGCAAAGCAAACCTTGCTGATTAGAAGTGGGACATTCTAAATCATCAACACAGCATCTTTGGATTGTTAAAAGGCAGTGTGTTTAACTTTTTAACTGCTTTTAACCCGTTAAGGGACACTATTAATGTTACAAACATGTTTTATTTGAAAAATCAGAGCGCATCCCCCTATTGCTCTCATTATCTTACAATGGTCTATAATCCTCCCCCTACAGCCAGGTGTGTTTCTAAACATAAACAGTGAGCTGGAGTGGCAATTTGACTTTTGCATCAATTAGGTTCCGATATATTTTACGCAGGTGATTGACGTCACTGGGACTCATGGCCAGCCATGCTGCTCTGAAAGCCTTGCTGAAGCCTCAGTGGAATGGGCATTGGTAGATTACTGATTCACATAGAATTAAAACAAGAAAAAAAGAAAACACATTTCTGACTGACCCAGGACTCATATTTTCAATGCATAATAAACAGATGGGGGTGGAGGGGAGTGCCTCCTTGATTATCAAATGAGACATATTTAAAACATAGTAAATATAGTATTTCCCTCTGCAGAAAATGTACATTTCCTGTTTTTTTGCAATGTACATGCTTGAGTAAACAGGGAAACAAGTACACCAAAGGAACTACACATCACGAGTGGTTTACGATTTTATAAAATGTCAGCTGTGCCAAAGCACCATAAGAAACACACTTAACATTACCTCCACTTTAAGGGCAAAAACAGTGGTACCAAGCCATAAGCAACTTATAACATAATATTCAATAGGTCATGATTAATCTTTTTAAACAGATCTGTAATGTGTGCATGCATCTTTGTACAATGATACAGTGCTTTTGAGAGACCACCGTTCTCACAGAGGACAGATGCAAATGAATCGGAGGCCAGCAACATTGGCACTGTAACACAGTGAAGGAGGGGGAGGGGAGCAGGACACACTGGAACCATAAACACAGAGGATTTAAGACCAGCGGAGGCACAAATACTTTCACTCTGGAATATCAACCAGCAATGTATGCCTTGGTGTTTGGGTGTGACATTTAGGGGTCTTAAAAATATTTCATTGGTGGCTCAGGATGTGTGCATGTTTAATTTGGAGCGTACAGGTAGAGACTGACATACAAAGCAGCTAACAGAGGGAGAGAGAAAAGAGGGAGGCAATATTTTAGTATTGTCCCCCCCCTCCCAAAAAAAAAAATCTTTCCTCAGTAAACGACTTATTTATTAGTAAACTTGCTTGCGTGTCTCAACTATTCTAAAATGCTACAGTACCTTGGAAAGTAAAGAAGAATGGATTTCATCAACATTTTAAGTGCTTTCATACAGAATATCTGTAGGTCAGAGAGATTTATGCAGGCTAGCAGCAGTAACAAGTCTTGGCACTAAAATTGCCGAGCTAAACCACACGATAAATGCAGTGCTGATGGTAATGAGACCACATTGAACCATGCCTGATCAAATAACCTCACCAAGTAACCAGAACAACATGCTATAAAAAGAGCACGCCTTATTGTTTTGCGTCTTACTCATAGCAATAAACGAGGAGGAGAACTCTTTTTTTCCCCACAGTACTATTTTCCTATCTCCAGCTTAAGTACAGCTAAATTCATTTTCAACAAAAAGAATAGCAAGTTTAAAAAGGGCACCAAGGGATTTTGGTCTCTATCCAATTTTGGTCCAAGGGCTCCAAGACAGAAGAATAGACTGGTACTAAACTAAAGTGTCTTGCCAAAGACAAAGGTGGCATTTCAAGTAGGGCTAAGATTTTTACATTAAGTAAAATATAACAGCTGAATTCTCCTGTGTATTTACATACTTATAAAGCTCAGTGTATAATGGAAAGCAAAAAGTATAGGCAGAATGCTCACAACAGCATTTGAGCCTACATGTAAAAGGCGGGAATGCATTTAGTTTAGAATGGCAAGTAATTGATCTCAGCATTAGGAGTATCCCTGGCCAGCACCTTCTTTATTAAGTCAGAGAGAGAAACTGTTTATATGCAGAGCGGTGCTGGTATTGCAGACAGCGAGAGGCCCCTATCCTCAAAGCTGGATGTTGTTCTGCTCCTGAACAGCATACGTGTATGAATGAGCGTTTCCTCAACTACATTAACAACGTGTGAAAACAAAAAAAATTTGTTCGTGAAAATTACCAGTTTCTTCAGCTTGAAACTTGACCATTAATCTCCGCTTACTTGAATGTAGATTGTACAAGTCTGTATGATACAAAACTTTTAAAAAGCTGAAAACAGTTTTGAACCATTATGTGTGACATACAAATGTTATTTGTATGATTCTTGAAGATTCCTGGGTGGTTTGCTTTGACATGTGATCAAAACATCACCTTAGGAATGTCCTTGGGATAGATTCAAAGTCTTTATCCTTGTATTCGATAAGTTCATGCAGCTCTTTTCTAGTTGCTTCAAAATACACTTTTAGATGAGCAGTAGAATTGGACACCTATTTTTGAGCACGCTGCCTGGCTAGTTGCTTCATGAAACAACAGGTTACCGTGGCAATAATGACGATGCCCACAAAAAGTGCAGAGGAGACTCCGACAACCAATGGGATGAGGAGGAGATCAGCAGCTGAAAAAAAATGTAATAAAATTGGAGGAAAAAAAAAAAAAATCAATAAATATTTATTAAGACAGTGGTGAGCTCACTTTAGAAGGTAGCGTTAGTAAGATTTGGTATATAGTAAAGCCCTATTAGCAAAAATATCAACACACTCACCTCTAGCATAAAGGTAAACAGTCACAGCAGATGGCTCGGCTTTAGCTCCGGTGTTGTACCAGCCTCCGTGGGGGTCCTGCCCCCAGACCTCCACCTGGCACACATACAGACCCTGGTCCTCTGGGGTGGCCGAGTGGACCCTCAGCCTGTAGCTTGTGGGTGCCAGGCGGTCAATGCTGACCTCGCTGCCGTTGGTGTAGATGTTAGTGATGCCCTCATAGGTCAGAGTGGCCACCAGCTTGGGTTCCTGCTCCACGGGGGCGGGCGGGCGAGGCTGGTCCGGCGATGGCTTCTCACCCTTAACGCGAACCGGCTCAGGCATGGGCCGCCGCAGCCACATCACCTGGAGCTGGGCAGGGCCTGTGGTCGCCACGGTGACGTTGCAAAGCAGGGTGATGGTGTTGCCTCTTTTCAGCAGCGGGCCGCGGGAAAGCTCAGCAACAGACGATACCAGCACTTCTGCAGAAGAGAAATGTCCAGGAGAATAGTTTTAGAATAATTCTTCTTCTTTTATCAAATCAGGCTAATACAATTAGGTCATTTAGCAGACACTTTTATTACTTATGACTTACAATGGGCAGACAGGTGTCAGACATCTTGCTCAAGGATGCTTACAGGTAGGCCAACCACAGAGGCTCGAACCCACAACCTTCTGGCTGGAAGTCGAACACCCAGGCCACTAAACTATCCTGTCCCCAGCATGGGTGGAGGCTGTGTGAGATGGCGAACATAATGACAGTTTCTCACCTTTGGTCTTGAGGTTGATGGTCACTCCCTCAGACCTCTGGGTGAGAGTGGCTGCGATGGATGGTCCAGGGTTCCTCCTGCCAGCATACACACTCACTACACACCGATAGACCCCTGAGTCAGAGGGGCGGGCGGAGAACAGCCTGAGAGAGTACCTCCCCTCGGCCACCTTCTCCATGGAGCCCCCGTCCCCTCGGCTGGGGTCGTCCCCCCAGCTGACCACACCGTCTGGGCTCATCCTGGCCACCTCAACCTGGGAAATGCATAGAAATTAGATTTGAAATAATTCACACATTTTAAACTTGACATAAGTAAGCATGTAAAAAACTTAATTTGTAAGAATTGAAAGACAAATTCCACAGTACATCAGAGTGACACCTTTCAGATCGGTGTCAGGGTGTCATTTGGCCGGGCATGTTATTGTTTTACATAATGCTGGCTTTCTCATTGTACCTACCTTCGTTATTATATCTCATGCCCGATCTGTCATTTCTATTGCCCCCCCCCCCCCATGACTAACTTGTTCTGACGCAGGGAAGTCTAGCCGACTTCCAGCAATGGCTAACAAGTACTTGAATGAATGGCTTAAATGTGACAAAGCAGGTCTGGCTAGCCTGCACAAGACAACACATTCAATTATTACTCATGTTTACCTCGACTCCTGTCCCAGCACTGTTCAGGGAGCCTCTCTTCATCCAATGAACAAGTATGCCTGAGTTGCCCCCGGTCGGCAGGCCAGACACTTCACAGGTGAGACTGAGAGACGAGCCAACCTGCTGTGTCACCTCCCCTCTGGGGGTGGTGGTCACTGTTATAGACTCCGCTGGAGAGAGGAGACACAGGGGGAAGAGAGGGCGAGGCAGAAGTCATGAAAAACTGAAGTTAAACCTGCTGGTTTCTGAAATTAAACGTTAATCAGCGTGCTTTCTGGCTGTTAGTGGGCAGCACGTGGACTAAAACAAACAAGTGTAAATACACATACAGCTGAGAATATGTGTTCATGGTACGAGACTGTGCTAGGATAAACATCAATAGAAGACATTACACATGACGTAAGGTGCCATTACAAACAACAGACGTTCTGTTCCACACTGTAAACTACAATTCAAACGTTAGGCAAGCATGGCTGGTTTAACTAAACAAGGAATATCTACTAAACAATGGGTGCATTATTTACATAAACTAAAACAAAAGGAGACATGCCAGACCATTGTATCTGACAGACTACAGGGCTCAGAAACAAATGAACTTCTGTTGCGTCGGCCTGAATTCATGAAATACTATGGCATGGCAAGTATACATTAATATGGTACCTCATTTCACTGTGTGTAACTCTACTCTAACTCTATTGTAGTGGTACCTACACAGCCAACAAACCTAGCAAAGTTAGAATATAGCTTTTGTACTACAAAATAATTACTGGTATAAAACGTTTTAGAAATGTATATTCAGTTTCTATTATTATATTATTATTATTATTATTATATTGGAGGCTTCTGTAAAAGTAGACATGCTGTAAAAGTGTCAAAGAAGGCAGACAGTACACATTTCTGTGCCCGTCTTTTAGAGTGGGACTGCCAGTGGTGTGGGTTTTGCTTAAGGACTACTCAACTATTAGATTTTGTGGTAATAACAATAACGTTTAGATGGTCAGAAAGAATATTTGGATGACCAGCCAGACACAGCAGTGTTGAAGGATTGGGCAAGTTGCTCTGATAGATACACTGGGATCATCTACATAGAATATAAAGTGGGGTTAAAGATCACTTACAGTAATCCCTCACTTAGGTCTCAAACTGAGTCAAGCTGCCACGCGGACAATCATCCATCCATCACAGCCAGTGGGATAGTCAGAAAGACAGACAACCTCCAGCTTGTCAGTCAATCTGACATAAAGACAACCAATCAGATAACGCAGTCACCAAACTACACAAACCAACCGTGTATCCCACCAACCAGCTAGTGAGCGAGTCAGCAACACCCTCAAGCAGTCAGTCAAATTAACCAGCGGTATACACCTGCTATAGATAGCTTTAACTTGGCAGCAGACCAAAGTGTGTGTGAATACACAGATTTTATTAAGCAATGTGAATAACAACTCACTATTAAGAGCTGATGATCCTGTGAAGATAACTAGCATAATCTCCCTACAATGCATCATACAGCAAACTACACATCTCCTCAGTACGCTGATACCATCAGCCAAACAGCAAGAAGCATTTATTTACCCATTAGGCAAGCTATCCAAGTAGTGAATATTTTAGCAAACTGGGCTTGTGTCTAGATTCTGGGAGGTTCCCAATGTGATGTTGTACGAAAGAGTCATCATTGGTACCATTTCCGAGACAACTACTAATAAATAATGTATACCCATACATGAGCTGAGTTTGGTTGTTTAAGCAGGGTTCAACGTTAAAAAAAAATAATTTCAGGGCCAATGGGTTTGAAACTTACTGGCCTCAAGACTTACTTAACATGATTGATTAATAGATCGATTAGATAGATATTTCTAATTATAAAATTAAATAAAAAGATAAGATATACAGTCAACAAAACAACACCTCAAACACAGCATGCTCTCTCCCCCGCTGACAGCCATCTCTGCACATCTCTGGCTGATGCTGTGCAACCTCTGGCCCCTCAACACTAATATATACAGTTATAGTACCAATAGCATTTCTACAGACAGGCCCCCTTGCCCCACCACTTTATTGATCCAACTTTGTTTTACCTAAACTATGGCAGCCCGCCATAGTCTCATAATGAACCGAAAATATTTGTACTCTTCTCAGTCACATAAAAGATCTCTAATGTTGTGTTTTGTCTCCACACTCCCAGGCAGTCAGCCCCTCCCCAGCTGCAGTAAACTCACATGCTCACACACTATTCAGCAGGCAGTTGGGCGTGGAGAGCGGAGCGGCGAGTCTCCAATGCATTTCCTATGCGAAACAGCGGAGTAGGAGAGGGGGCCGCGAACTCCGCTCAGAGTGGCGAAAGTTCCCGGGATGTTAATTTTGGGGTAGGCAATGAGAGAGCAGAAACTAGGTCACATGCTCACAAATCTCCGTGTTGAACACAAGTAGCGTCTGAATCAAACAAATCTGGATTAAATGGAGTCAACCTACATTATTTTGCAGTGGCCCAATCGGGACAGTGAGTTGCTAGTTTTAGTAGTCCAGACGCTACGTTTTACTGGCCCAGGGCCATCAGCTCATCATTATTGTCGAGCCCTGTTTAAGACTCAAACCCACAACATTAACATACTGATGAGTAAATGTTTTTATTTCTCTCACAATTACAGGAGCAAAGATAGACAACAACTACTTATGAGTTTAATTCTAAACTAGTTTCATCGCAAATTATTGCATATTTGAGCCATTGTGCAACGTTTGACCTTAGCCTTAGGCTACACAGAAGTTTTGCAGACAAGTTCCCTTAATGCCAACCTATAGGACGGTGGTGCAGATAGTCGGTTGCACTCACCTATTCTTTGGACGGTCAGGTTGCCGACATCCAGGGTCCTCTGTGCAATCTTCTGCCACGCTCCATCGGGGTCCAGAATCCACTGGGAGGCCTCGCAGAAGTACGAGCCTGTATCCTCTGGCTGCACGGCGCTCATCTTCATCGTGTACAGGTCCCGTCCGGCTTCTCCGCTCCTCTTCTCCAGCGTGATCTCCCCGTCGTCATAGCGCTTCTTGTAAGAGCCGCTGGGTCCAGCTGTGACTCGCAGCACCCTGTCGATGGAAATAATCTCCCGGATGGTGCCGACTTCTCCACCGGCATCGCTGCCTGCACCCTCACCGCCACGCTTCCCGAACGTGATGGACACGTGGGTGTGCTGCTGGGATTGCACACTGGCCGAGCACGACAGCGTCAGCTCTGCCCCCTCTGGCAAGGGCTGGCCAATCAGTGAGCGGGAATAGCTGATCTGGAGTGTGTCGGGGATAACTGCAGGAGTACAAAGGGACCCGGTCAGTCAATGATGTTATCCTGAGCCAGTACAGGGGCCAGATGGGACAGAAAATATGCCACAGTAAATTACTATTGCCTGCGTGCCGCTTTGAAATGGGAGCAGCTGAATAGCACTTTATAAAATGGCTTTCGACATCACATTGGCAACAGGAGGAATTAGTAGGTTGTTATGATGATAAACATTCTTGGACTTACTTGAAAAAGTTCTACGCAAAGCACAATATTCATTAGACATAATACAAATATTGCCCAGAGCACATTGAGAGCTAGAGGACAGCAAATAAAGTTAGCAGATAAGTTCGAGATAACATCTTAGGAAGGGGAATGAAGCACTAAAGTGTGACCGCTGAGTCAGAGTATATGTATCATACAGGAACGAATCTCACCTATCAGGTCAATGTTAATAAAATACCCCTGCAAGCTTATCGGATTGTAAATGCATGACGAAACGGGACAACATTCTCACCAGGCTGGTTTCTATTAAAGTTTAACAGCATATCTTACCTTTGACGGCCACCAAGGCACTATAATTCCCCTGGTAGGTAGAGTCTGTACTGGGCGTGTAGCACTCGTACTTCCCCTGGTCTTCAGGCCGGAGCCTCTGAACCACCAGCCTGACCTTATCCCCAGAGTCCCTCTCTATGCGCACCTCCCCGCCCCGCACCCTGGACGAGAACGGGGCGTAAGGAAAGCCCTGGTCCCGGGTAGACACTATTCCCATCTGCCTCCCTGCAGCGTCGTCCCTGTAGAGGAACCATTCAAACTCCTGGGAGCGCGAACCCTCGTAGGCTACCACAGCACAGGGCAGAGAGAGGGGGAACCCTGCTACACGGTACAGGGGTCCAGTGGGAAGAATTACATTGCGACACACAGCATACTGGAGCACTGAGGAATTGATAGGCATGGTGGAGAAAGAGACAGAAATAATATTTCAGCAGACATGGAGAGTAAACAAAGAAGAACATTTAACTAGAAGCATGTTTAGCACCTAGCCCTAGTGATCAATTTCTCTTGCTGATGACTGGTTAATGTGGAAGCAATAGAACAGCTGAACTATGAGAAAAATAAAACTGGGGATTTGCCAGGTTCCTGACTGTTAGCCTGAATATACATTCACACAAAGTGCAATGATCAACGAGGACAATGCTATCAGTGACAATGTGCAAATAGTCTACACTGTAGACTATTTGTACTGTACCTGTCTGGCATTCACTATCCCACACTGTCTGGCTGCCCTCCACTTCCCCAAAAACTCTCCAAACAGTCCATGGGTGATGATGAACCAGGTCTATTTTAACACTGAAAACCCCCTATACTGTAGCCACAGGCACTGTTACTTCTCCTTACAGTCTTTCATATGTAGGTTTCTGCAAACTATTCTGATGCTGGTAATCAACCTGTCAAAAGGAGCATGCCACACTTTGCTTCTACAAGCAATAATTAAAATTATCATACAGTATTAACTATAGTTCAATAAATATTGGTGCATAATTCAAATATCAAGCCTGTACAAGAGAATTTTCATCATGCAACCTCATGTACCTATAAAATGTTGTACTTTAATATCCCAGTAGATTTTTATTTTATCAGAGCACTTGCAGCTCTCAGGATATAAACTCTTAATGTCCAGAAAAACTGATCTTTCAGGCATAATGACTGTTAACAGTTTTTTCATCTGCAAAAGGTTTCACTGTTTGAAATAACCCATGTTCGTATCCCGTTTCAAATGTCATACAGTTATTCTGTAAGGAAACTCAAAATGAAACTACCAATCGACTAGAAGCCTAGCACCCACTACCACGTCGCACCCTTTTACCCAATCTGTTGGCTACCTGTGCAACTAGAAACACAGGACTGGTGCGTTTTGAAACACCTTGGCTGTGATGCATGGAAAACCCACGGCTTGATACACAGTCATAGATAATCGCACCGAAGACAAAAGAGAGACTTAAGCGGATAAAGCTCTAATTAGCATTGGGATTCTAGTCATATGAATGGGGGATGCCGTCACATGGGACCATATCTGCGTACAGTGATTTTTAATGCACTCGCATTCGCGCAGCTACCAATTAGAAATAGACAATGGTTGTGATATAAACTGCTAGGGAAAAGTGAATACTTACCACACTGTATAAAAATCAAAACTGCTGCTTGCAACGAAGCCATCATCATGCCTCCGCTGGATTATGTCAACTCAAGATTTTCTCTCTGAGGGTTTCTTATTTATCGACGTTCATAACTCTCTCGGCACCGCTGCGCGTCATTCTTGCGTTAAGCGTAACGTTAGCCAAAATCAAACAAATGACAAGAAATGTGAAATTACTAGTGCAAAGGATTCAATATTTAGATCACGCTGATACACTACGAAGTTAGCACCACAATACGCTAGCATGCAACGCACTGAAATGTAGACGTCACTATTTAAATATAACATTTACCTTTCCCGTGCATTGGCGCGTCATCGTTATCAAAGAAATAATGTTTTTTATCTTGTGTATCTGCGAACTTGTCTTATTCAAAATATCTCCACCTCGACAGGACACACATACTGCTCAACTGATGCGCTGTGGCTGGCAATGTTTCTCAGGGGGACGTTGTATATTTGATGTGGGGGCAGAAGAGTTAACAAAAATGGGGAGGAGTCTGTATATTTAAAGCAGGCACGGTAAAGAAAACAACCCTAAGCGATTGGTCAGGGAAGCGAAGATGACAATTTGAACCAATAATAATGACGTGCGTCGAAAGCTTTTGAAGCCAAGGATGAAATTACTTTATTCATCAAACCACCGAGCGGCGCCAGTACATAGGCCATGATAAAATCATCAGCCAACCTTCGGTTGTACAACAAAAAAAATGTACATACAGGTAGTACGAAACAAGAAACTTCCAATAATAACAGAGATAGGCTACTTTGACACTTTTTGCACACTTACACTTTAGGGGTGTAAACCTTCTAACCTTTACACATATATAGATAGACAACATCAGATCGAGCTATGCTTTCGTAAATCTAGAAGAGCACAATTCACTTACACGGGATCTGAAAGGTGACAGCTCTTAACAATACAAATGTTCATGTCCCTCTGAATGCAGATATCCGTCTGTGTTTATGTATGTCCGAGCAAAGCCTTTATGTGATCAGTGATCCTGTAGGCTTATGTGTTACTCTCCATTCAAGGCCTGTGGTAATAATTGCAGTTATGCGGCATTTTTCTAAAACTACGACTTCTGCCTATATTTATGAATGCACGTGTGTGTCCATATTTGACCAGCTATTTAATCTACAGTGTACGCAAATAATAAACGGAAGTACAGCATGCGGACATGTTTTTACAGTCACAAGATGGCGACATTATCTTTCAAAAAGCGACCAACACTGATAGCCGTTTCAATTAACCACAAGGGATAGGAGCTTGTAAATGAAACTGATTTGCCTTATATGAGATTGATAATGTATGCATTAGAAGCAGTGATAAAACCCAGCAAGCGCTTCTGTAGCAAGAGTATTCTCTCTCTCTCCCTCCCCCTGCTTTCACATGTGACATAACCCACCTTAATAAGTTATGCACACATTCATACTTCTGCATGTAAAACATTTTTATTAGAAAAACAGAATTAGTAGGTAAAAAACACACGGGTCCCAGTGCTAGGCCGACAGGATCTTTGCCTGGCTTGTTTGGCTTTAAAGTGAACAGAGTTACCCACACCACCTATCTAGCTCTTAGGGCACAGTAGAAGAGCTCTGCAGAGGAAATGCTGTGTGGACATTAAAAACTATTGGGTTGGGATTTAATTCCCGGTCTGCAAGTGGATGCTCAGTTTCAAGATACAGCTGTCGGGGCGCCTTACTTATGAAGATTTATGACAGCACACCTTATTAGTGCCAATGACCCCCATTCACCTCCTTTCTCCTCTCCTCTCCTCTCTTCACGCCTCCCCTCTTTTCCTCTCATCACCTCCTCTTCTGTCTCCTCCCCTACCCTCTTTTTTTTACCCTCTCACCTTCTCCCCTTTCCTCTGGTCCCCACCTCCCCTCTTCTAATTTCTTTCTCTTTCCTCTCCTCTCCTTTTCCTTCTTTTTTTTTCCTGCTCCGCAACATGGAAATATGAGGGCCTGATGACTTCACAATGTGGCTCGGCAGCTCGAGGGGAAGTCATTAGGGTATTCTGGGTTAACAAGGCGGCTAGCAGGGTATGCAGACTTCAGCAGGAGCTTATACCAGCGCGGGGGGATGGCACTCATCCCCGGTTCCATGTATTACAGTGTAATGCAGCCGGACAGTTAGTAGGATCCCGATTGACCTCCAGGGAAATAGAGGCAGCAGTTCTATATTGATCTGTGCTGAGCTTGTTTGCATAACGGTTAAATCACTAAGCGTTCTCTGTTATTACAGAGGCTACATGCTCTGGCTGTTTCAACTCGGGTTCGTTTTTTATTATGTGGCTTGAAGAAGAACATTTAATTATAGTTTCCGGGACAAGATGCTGCAACAACATTGATTAGTTATTTCTGTGTGCCCCCCCGCTGTTTTCTCCTCTCTCATCACATCACATCTCATCTCATCTCATGTCATCTCATCTCATCTCATCTCATGTCATCTCATCTCATGTCATCTCATCTCGTTCTTTGGCCACTTACACCCACTCTGTCTCTTTTCAGGTTAGTATAGACTAAACTGTAAACTGCCACTCAACAAGGGATTGTCTGTAATTACTTTGCACTACAGTCACTTCAGAGGCATACGCCCCCTCATCGGACCTCACTGCCACTGTTAAGAGGAGATCCTTGCGCTGTGTGTGGCATACAAACACTGATATAGACATGGACAGGCGCTCCCCCTTTTATGGTAAAACCTTTTTGATTTGAGTTTGCTGATTGATTGACAGACAGATCTTATCTTATACCGTCATGTTTATTAATAGCCCTTGCCTTTCAGTGTATACGTTCACATAGTATTTCTTCATTCATTATTTTTGAAACTTCTCCCTTACTTTTTCTTTACGTGTTCTTTTTCCAGAGCACTATTATATGATAGTCATTTTTCCAGTCAAGCAGACATACACACCTTTATGGCCTTAACTTGGGTTCTATTCCTGGCTACTATAGCCACCTATGGACCCATGGATGGGGATGCCGTCTCGGTTTTGCAGCCACGGGTGACTCAGCCGGCAACGGTGGAGCAAGGACCATTTCTAGACAAAACAGAAAGAAGGATTTCGACACGCAGAACTATAGTTTACTGCTGACAGGATATTAATGTCTTTTTCTCAGGGGGCTTTTGGTTGCTTAGGTTTAGCGTTTCTATTGTCGTAAGCATCAGTAATGTTTAGCTAAGCATTTGACCGCGTCATTTGACTCTTGGCCACTGACTTGTGTTAGGCTGATCAGTCAAATTTAAAATCACTTAAAACACAAGATTGTTGTTTTTAAAAAAAATTAAAGGGAAAATAGGAACGTAACAATGTCAAAATATGGTTCACATGCATATACGGTTCAGGGCATATATCTCATGCTCTGTGAGCATAAAAACAGATGGGATACCCACATGTTCTATAAAGAGAAGCAAATGTAATGGAACCCAAAAGAATACATTAAATGAACAGAACATGAGAAGAGAGACATTAGGACAAAATATTTTTTGGAAAGTTGCTTTGTCCAAGCTTGAGCACAAAGAGCACTCGGACACAACATGGTGTGTGTGTGTGTCTGAGAGAGAGAGTGTGTTGGCGCGTGCGTGCGTGAAGCCAGAGGGCTTGGTTGGATTCTGGCAGCCACGTTCTTTAGCATCTTAGAAGTGGTCTCCCATGGTGTAATTGGTCTGGACTGGAGGATATAGCTTTAGCTGGCCACCACACCAGACAGACAGACAGACAGACTGACAGACAGACAAATACAAAGCCTGAGTGGTAATTGGGTCAAGAGAATCGTGTAGAGGAAAGGAGAGGCAAGCAGAGGGCAGAAGAAGAGAGGAGAGGAGGGGAGGAGAAGAGGAGAGGAGAGCGTATGGGAGCAGAGAAGGACTGGACAGGACAGGATAGGGGCAAGTGGAGGTGAAGACAGAAGGTCTGCAACATGGAATTAGAAACATGTGGCATGGGCTGAGCTGGTAGTCTTATTCTGATAGGCTGGAAGGAAATTGGGCAATACTACAAATCAATGTGGAAGACACAATTAACTGCACGTGCATATAAGAAGAGTCCTATTTTGACAGCACAACATGTCTAATTAAAGTGCTATCATCATTTATGAATCATGAATGTGAAAGTGTGCTATGCTGTTGGATGAACCCAAATGTGGCTCTCATACAAGCATGCTAGCAAAGTTTGCAGAGCAAGTGAACAGAACTGAACACATTTTAGGGAAACTACTGTATATACAGAAACCACTCTACATTTTTAAAAACATAATAATATAAATATAAATATAAAAAAATATACACAGCATATATATATATATATATATATATATATATATATATACAGTATATAATTTTTTTAATGGTGGCTACGGTGGCTCGAGTGTTGTAATGCATGTACTGATGTCCTCCAAAAACAGGCAAGTATCTTAGTTGGTGCATGTGCTAAAAATATTGACTTTTTTCCATTTTTCTCATACTCACTCACCAGTCAACCTATTGACATACAAAGTATGTCAAATGAAATCACGAAACCTCTTACATATTTCAATTGAAAAATCAAATCATAACTTTCTGTTAAACAGAAATGTCAGAGAGGGCGTGCTTAACATTCCAATAAATAATATAACATTTTTCTCCTTTTCCCTTTCTCCTGTCAAATAAAATGGCATGGGGAAAAATCTGAAAAAGCGGCATAAACAGAGATAGCTTGCGATGGTTCCCAGGTGCATTTTCAGTTGTTCACGACTCAATTTTCTTCTTTTCCTAAGATAAACTGGTTGCAGAGTGAAGGACAAAGGAACCAATTATATCCACGTTTTGTCCCACCTTAATATGCTGTTTTACTAGGAAAAAACGTCAAATTACAGACCCAAGACTTCCGTTTCACTTTGACTATAAAAACACAATGTGTTTGTGTGTACTCAGTTTGTGTTCGCACACGCCTGAGCTACCTGGTTGTGAGCGCTCAAGCTTCCCAGTGCGTGTAGTGGCTGCTCCCCAATATGTGTGTTTACGTGCGGCTGAGCTACCTGGTTGTGAGCGCTCAAGCTTCCCAGTGCGTGTAGTGGCTGCTCCCCAATATGTGTGTTTACGTGCGGTTGAGCTACCTGGTTGTGAGCGCTCAAGCTTTTCCAGTGCGTGTAGTGGCTGCTCCACAATATGTGTGTTTGCGTGCGGCTGCGTGAGTGCGCGTGTGGCTGAGTGCGTGCAGTGACTGGGCCCACACTGAGGGAGTGCATGTATCATCAGTGTGGTGGTGGTGGGCCGTGGGCAGGGGTCCAACGTAGAGAGAGACAGACGCCAGGCTGGGTTTGGAGCTCAGCCTGTGGAGGGACTGTGGGGACTGGGGCTGGGGGGGGGGGGGCTGCATGGTAATGTGTGTAGGGTTATGTAGTTTTCTTGTTCTGTCGTTGTGCGGGGTGTTGCCCTATCTATCTATCTATCTATCTATCTGTCTGCCTGTCTGCTGGTCTGTCTGTCTGTCTGTCTGTCTGTCTGTCTGCCTACCTGTCTGTCTGTCTGTCTGTTGGTCTGTCTGTCTGCCTGTCTGTCTGCCTGCCTTCTGTCTGCCTGTCTGTTGGCCTGTCTGCCTGTCTGCTGGTCTGTCTGTCTGCCTACCTGTCTGTCTGTCTGTCTGTTGGTCTGTCTGCCTACCTGTCTGTCTGTCTGTCTGTTGGTCTGTCTGTCTGTCTGTCTGCCTGCCTTCTGTCTGCCTGTCTGTCTGTCTGTCTGCCTGTCTGTTGGTCTGTCTGTCTGTCTGTCTGTCTGCCTGTCTGCCTGTCTGAGTCTGAATCTGGTTAGAGGAAAGGAAAGGGACGGTAGGGAAGGCCAGTGGGGAGGGGAGGAGGCAGTGAGTGCGGAGGGGCCGAGGAAGGAGAGAAGGAGTAGAAGAGAAATTGAAAAGAGAGAAGGGGTGCGTGGGGAGGGGGGTGGGGGTACAGGAGGTTTACGGCTGGAGGGATGCCGGAGTCGGCGGGAGGAGGAAAAGAGTAGTGGGGGCTCATTAACCAGTGCGAGATTGGAGCCCCAGTGGCTTGCCTGTATTCAACCACACTTGGCCTTTGATGAGGCTTGGATCCTCAAGCTCAATCAGTCCCACATGAAGCCAACTGAGAGGGAGAATGGGGAGGGGGGACATGTTTTTTAGGGGGGGGGGGGGGGGAGGCTACACTGTAAAAATGACATTTTTTTTTTTTGTTCAAGCGATAAAGCATACATGGGTCCCTGATTACACTGATACTGAATTGGGTGTGTGCATATGCATGTATATAAGTGTGTGCATGGCGTTACCCATAGACTTCTGAAGGCACTTGAAGTTTTGGGTCTATGCTCTCCGCCATCTTTTCAGGTGTGGGAGACTCCTGAGCATCCAAATTTGGGCAACAGGGTGGAGCCTGGGTGTCGTCTATGGTTTTAAGCCTCTCATGTTTGATTGACAGGTCCTGTGATTAGTGAGTCACCAGAAACATGTTTCTGGAACAAAGCATTTCAAAATCAATGCAAAGACACACATTAGCAGAAGTACAATGCTGTTGAGGCCCTAACTTATTGTGGGGAGGAAATGTATTGACTTACCATTCTGTTGGAGTCTGTTTCGGAGACGGCATCTAGTGGCCATTAGAAGAACTTCATATTAAGGTGTTTCTGTGTTGCCCTCAATACTTGCCTTCTTAGGTATTATGCACTCCACATGGAAATACCTGGCTTAATGAGAGATATAAAAAAAGACTTTGTCATGTACTGATGGGCTAATAGGGTCGACTTTCCACACTACTCTTTAAGTTACCTTGTTGTCTAATGTTATATTTATTCAACTTGGCTGGTTATGTGCAGTTGAATAAATAATTATTTGAGCAGAACGTAACCGTTTTTACAGTGTACAGCTAAGGGAGGGAATATAGGAAATCAATGGAGGAACTGAGCGGTGGATTACGAGGAGAAACAGGACGAGTGGCGAAGGAGAGAAACTCTCCAGAGGAAGAAGGGATACGGCATAAACCAGAGGAGACCGGGCTAGCGTTCACATAAAGCGCTACTAAGAGCTACTTTGGGACTGCTCCTGTTGAAAAACAAACTACCGCCTGTCATGAAAATGTTTGCCTATTATGAAAAGATTTGACAGGACCAATGAGTCAGCGAGGGGAATGGGGTTGTAGCTATTCATGTAAAGAACGAAGACACACAGACGTTTGTGACTCTGCATAAATTTGCATCATGCAGCACTAGTATAGCTGTGGATTTTTGTTTGTGCTTCCCTGTGCAATTTTCCTGTGCATAACGCGTTGTTGAGGTGCTTGTTTGTCAGTGTGTGTGCGTGTGTGTGTGTGTGTGTGTGTGTGTGTGTGTGTGTGTGTGTGTGTGTGTGTGTGTGTGTGTGTGT
>JAOEHI010033182.1:0-23901 GCA_025447815.1 Percopsis transmontana | reverse complement strand
CCGCACAACTTCAATTAAAAGCGGAGTCCCTCTCACTAGCCGGGTGTAGCTACAGGTTTTGACAAATAAATTGCATGCCAGGTCTGGTTTTTATAGAAGTTCTTTGGATGTATCAAACCTCTTCAAGCCCGCTGAGTAGCTCGCTTGAGCTAGTTTTAAGATGCTTAGATCGTGCATACAAATATAAATGTTTAAATCCTTGTCAATACATGCTACACATCGTTAGACCTACCAATAGGCTTTCTTTTAGTTCCCTTATTCGTTAGGTAGGCTATGTGGTATGCAGTTTGTTAAACAATGCAAATATGGTGCGTAAGGATTCTGCAATTTATTGTTGTTAACACGGTATAACACATCCCAATGAGTAAAGAGGCAATGTGGTCTACCTGATTTTCTTTACATGCAGAACTTCTTTTTTTAAATCTTTTTCACGTAAGTGCAAATAAAGGTTTAAATAACTACGGTAACCTTCGTCTTTCATACTTTCTAAGGTAGGCTACAGGTATTAATCTCTATTCATACTGGTTTAAATAATCAATTTGATAGTATTTCCCATCTTTGCTCAGCAAGAGTTTTATGCGAAAGAAATGAAAGGCCTGTCCCGTTTAGACGCCTGTCCTAAATATAGGCAGGTTGAGTTCAGTGATTGAAGCAAATAAAAGATTTCGGTATGTGTCTGCGTATTTCTCTGTCTCATTGCTAAAGAAATGCAAGCACAACCCCCCTCTAAATTGTTATGTCTTGCCCTGTTGTTTGTTAGCTCTCATTTCTCAAATTCAGAATAGGTCTAGCACGGAGAAATGTACACCCTAAGAAAACCAGCTGGTGTCAAGCAGGCTACAGTGAAACCTCCATCTATGAAAAAAGACAGGGTACATTGCAATCTTCACCATGTAAATCCTTGAGAGATCTAAGGGATTGCTGTTTCAGTTAAAACCTGTATCAGGAACATTTGTTTTCCTCGGCAAGGCTCCCCTTAGGTTAGATTTCATTTCATATGGCCCCCCTCCAGATCCCAGAGAAATAAACAGGGGGGAGAATGGCAATTTGTAGCACTGACAGTGCTGTCTGACCGTGCTGAAAGTGCTGTCTGGTTGTTTCGACCATCCTGGGGCAATCCAGGTGTGTAACTGTTTAATAATGCTTAATGATTTGGCGGGTGTGTTGTGACAGAGGTCCATTCAATGCACATCTATCTAGATAGGTAAACAGTCGTTTAACTGTGCAAGTTTAAACAAAGTCAGACGAGTGATTGCCTACTCCGAGAACACACACATAGAAGAGCTCAGGACCGATGGGTCAGGAAGAAAAACGTTTTGGAAATGTGTCAATGAGATTGCATTGGTCTATTGGGAGCTAAGGACTAATCAATAAACAAACACACAGGGACAATCAGTACTGGCAGCTGAAATACAAAATCTTTTTGCACTATGTTTGAAAAAAGTTAGAAGGTTAACTTCTTCAGGAACTGCATAATAGGAGAATAAAGAAGAGATAGTTATCTTTTATTTTCAAAGTGGTGACAGTTTGGTGACACTCTTCAAACATCACTTCAAACTTTTTCAATATATTATTTTGACAGGTTTTTACATCCTGCCAGTTGTAATTGTGTTAAAATAGTTGTGTTTTGAGGTAAAAAATAAGCTAATTATCTCTATAAACTTAGACATAGATAGTGTATTTATAAAGACCTACTTTTCCCAACCAGTCTAAAGAAGCACTGAACTGTTCCTTTATGTTCCCTGTCAGATTAATGTTTCAGTAAACATGCCAGCAAAAGTTTGCCTTTTCAAAGAGCAACTTCTAACTGATTCGTTTCTGCATCCCACAACACAGACATGGCTGACTGTGAAACTTCTATTATTTTCTTTCTTTGACAAAACACATACAGTACGGAGCCAGTCACCACCGTCTGACCTTTCCATTACTTTGAATCCCCATGAATCCTGTCTCCCTTTTACCCCCCAGCGTCCGAGATAGACAGCCTGGCAGTGGAATCCCATGTGAGAACAGTAACAGTAAGGTTAGACAGTAGTCATTAGGCTCCCCTTGGAAGGAAACAAAAGAAGATGACCATTATCCATCTCTCTCAGTATTTCCCCTTAACTTACCTTAGTTATTATACATTTCCTCTCTATATTTGGTCAGCTTCTCCATAAACATTATTTTGAGTGCAGTGGGTGGAAAGAAGACAAAATGGCGCCTCCTCATTTTGTTGATGACTTTTTATGGATCCGATCTGAGGTCTGACTAAATGCAGTGAGAAAATGTAGATGGATAGTTGCAGGAAGGAAGCATCGCATCCTGGCTCAGACTATGACCGATTCTTTGGTCTACTCGTGTTGGCAACCTGATGGCCCGTCTCGAAAGTAAGCTCTCTGGGCGATGTGTTTGCTGAAAATGTCCTTGAATGCTGTGTTTACACCAGGAAAACAGGTGGGAATTCTGTCAATACAGGCCTGCATTCGGTCAAATTGTTCCCCATTTTTAGAAAACCTATGAAAAGGAATTAAATGAGATGGGAGATAAATGAGACTGATCAAGTGCTCTTCACAATTTGCTGTTCTTTTCTGTCCATCACTGTCAGAGAAAATCTGTCTTACCCTCTGTCATCTCTTTATCTGTCTCTCATCTGCTCTCCGTCTGGCCTGGCTGACTCTTGTGCTTCATAGCCGCTTGCTTTTCTCCAAATACTTCTCCACAGCAAAAACCCTATCATCCTTCCCTGCAAAGATATCTCATCCATTTTTTTGACAGGGTCTCCCTTATTTCATTATTATTTCATTATTCCATTCATGCCATTTTATTTTATTTTACCACTCCAGCTTCAGTTTATGCTATCTGGTTCTCCTTTTTCTGATCTATCACGCAGCAGCTCAACTACTATAATGAATAATGGAAAAAAAAGAAAACATCTAGAATGAAACAATTTTTTTTTTGTACCAAGTCAGCTCCCTTAACACTTATGATATTTCCTCTGGGCGAATATGGCGTCTCGGGAGGACATTGGTGTTCGTTTGCCATCCAGTAGACTAGGGAGGAGAGCAGAGGGCCACTAAGGTGAGAATAAAGTGAATCAAGAGAGTTCCACGGCGCAGAAAGGTGCAAGCATCGACATCTTTCTACGAGTCAAACGGTTTTGTACTATATATACAGTACCCATGGGTTTCTGGCACTGCACATTCTCTCCATATGTGCTTCTGCCATTTCTGAACATTGCTATGTAAGGAAATTATGAAATCAAAAAGAGTTGTCTGGTCTTTAACTATTAATTTCCCAACAATACACCAATGATTAGCTACTGTTTACTGAAGCTGCTCCCACAAGATTCAACATGTTTATAAAAATAAATGTAAAGTATCCAATACAATACGCAATCATTCAGTTATTAGTTATAAGGTTTCGGATGACCTGTACATATTGCAGCTTTGACACAGTTGCGATACAGTGTGGTACAGCAACGCACAGCACCTTGGTAGGCTCCATAATCCATATATATTTCTGTATATTGCTTTGTAATGATTACTGTTATCTGCTATCTTTATATCAATGTGCTTATTAGGTGTTGATTGATTGTGTGGGCAAGCGTGCTGGTGCAACTCTAGGTTTGTCAGCATTTTGTGTATGTCAACTGCCTACATGGTAAAGGAGCTTTCTACCACCGCAGACTGCAGTAAGCTTGCTCTTCTGATCCAATGAGATTAGCCCAACACATCCTGTATGATCCAGCGCACATGCAGAGCAGGGGTGTCTTCAAAGGGCAGCTTAGATCACACATGAATGGAGAACCATAAATTATTCAATGCAGAGAAATTAAATTCAGGCCTGCTAATTTAAAGTTATATAAACATGATGTATCATGTCTTCTTCTGTTTGTTCTGTTTATTCCATCATTCCATACAGTAATTTGAAACGTTGGACTGTGATTTTGTTTTTAATAACATTTAAGGTCAGTGAATAATTCTACTTACTTTTAGTAAGTAGTTCTGTTGATAATGTACCACTGAACAGTAAAGAAAGGGATGTATCCAAAGGACCTTCCTGCTCTCTGACCTACCGTGTACCTACCATACCATTCGAAAGCAGTGAACGAATGCAAAGTATCACCAAAGTACGCTGCAGTGTTACGCATTCTAAGACGTTATGTTTAGAAACAGAAATAGATGCAAAGTAGATACACTAGGTGATTTATCATGAGTAAAGTACTTTATAGTATAATGTGCACACTATTTAATATGTATTGCTATGGTGTTTCTGCCAGACCGCAACATAGGGAGATAATCTTTTCCTCGCAGACTTCTCACAGAAAGTTTGTATTTGAATGCCAGAAAGGAAGAAATAGTATATTGTTTACAATGCAGAAAAAAATGACAGCTTTGGAAATAATGGGCATATCTTACTAACAATTCCCCCATGTTCAAAATCCGCAAATAAACAAAAAGGTTTCCAATATAGATTTTATAGTCTGTCTAATGTGTATAGAACATACCCTAAATCGAGAATGCTATTTTAAGTACACTTCGTGCTTTACTAATAACCCTTAATCTTTTAGAGGATGCTAAGTTTTTCAAGGTCACTTCCCCCCTGATGTAAAGGGGAGTTCGGCAGAAGCTGAAGCTATTCAATTACAACTCCCCACATATTAGGATTCAATGCACTTCTTCAAACAGAGGAGAGCGAAAACGCTAAACATTTTCTCTCCCTGTGGAGGCGGGCTTTATTCGGGTGAGAGCAATGATGAAACAAGGCAACAGAGAATAAGTAGGAAAGGCGGAGAGAGAGAGAGTCCATTGGCTCCAGGCTGGATTTGTGCAAGGGGGAAATGGGACCACATTGTCTTCCCCTCAGTTGAATAAGCATATTTAAGTGCTGAGGAGTGTTAATCTAATGCGAATCTTACAGCACAGGGGCCACAGGCAAGCCAAACAAAGATTCCGAACAAAAGTAAAGAGTTTTGAAGTTGGAAGTTGGCAAAACTGCGAATTGTCTGTGACTTTAAATAATCTGTTCATGCAAAGACATTTTTAAACACTTTTTAAGTACACCCCAAGAAGAGAAGACCTCGTAAAATAGTTATTTAACCCACTGATGCTAGTACATCCACATATTCACAAACATCTTACAGTAGCAGAAAGACCTCCATTGACCTTTTCTACAGTTCCTCTACGATTCTGGACAACTTTATGTAAAGAGAATCCCCCTGTTCTACTTTTGTGTACTAAATCCCAGTACCCATCAACAAACAGGTTCAATATTCCAGCTGGCCTTGGCAATGCATAATAAATATTGCTCTTTGCTGCCTTTGGCAAATCCTTTGCGGATCCAAGTGCAGTACAGGACCATCCAAATATACATTAATAAGAAAATTTACAGTCAGGCATGGAGGCTTTGCCTATCTAATAAACAACACTGGCAAGAAGTCCAACCAGAAAAGGGATAAAACTGATTCAAAAAGGAATTCTATTTTTTATTAAGTTGATGGTGTAGTGAATAACAAACCACCCATCAGTGACAAATGAATTGTCTATAGACACATACACAGACACAGGCAAACACACACATGGAGCAAATTTTTTACTTTATTCAACCATGACAGTATAATTTAACAATTGGAAGAGACATGTTGAATGTGTTTGCCTGCATTCTTAGCCATCCAGATAGAAATGGCTCTCAATATATTCAAAAGTTCCACAGTTAATTAAGGAGCAGGATTTATAAAATGAATTCTACGTTTTGTGTGTTTCATATGTATTTCTAACTAAATATAGATATGTACAGTATACTAAAATACTGTAGGTCTACGCTGTTTTAATGTAAATATTGAATATAGGTGAATCAGTAAATGTGGTAATTGATTTATATATTTAGCAAAATACTGTATATTGCCAAAAATCTAAAAACACTAGACTGTTTAAAATTGTGTAAAATTGTAAAAAGTACTTGAAAGAGTTTTTACAAGATATGTTCCCAGGGTTTTACTTACATTATACTCAACATGGTAATTACCTGGTTGTAGCCCCTGACAGCTACTGTAATGGTGTTAACATGGCTGGTGTCGGGCCTTATTGGAAAATGGTTTCTGCTATGTAACAAACAAGTACACTCACAGAAATGAATATTCACATTTAAAATGATCAGTTCAGATACCGGTGCTGATTTTATTATGCCTCTAGTGGTTACTGCAACATATCAATACTGGACAGACCCGATAAATAGTTTAGAAAGTTGTCAGAAATGTTGAAAATATCAAACTGATCAAATGTCATTACCAACTCTTTCCATTATGTCTCTTTCAATACAAACAAATGAACACACCCCAAACTTGCGTCCCCAATCCCAGCGCCTCATTAACTTTCCCTGCCCGAGACATCAGTAATTGGTTTTCATTTTCAATTTTGTGATAATAATTCCTATCTGTTCTGACGCCAGTTGCGGTGATAGCGCTGCTAGTGGCGCTTAATTAATTGATTTATCTTCGGGTCACTTCTCAACGATATAATTTCCCCCCCATCTGGTGTGCGTATTAGATTTGATAAAACCAAAACAGCAAGGCAATCATAAGCAGTTTTAATTCCTCACAATTTAACACTTCTATCTTTTCATCTTGGTGTGTTTGAACACATTATGAGTGGACACTGTGAAAACAATTGCTTGATTTATTTACAGCTTCCGTGGTCTTCTCATTGATGATCTTCTATTTTATCCTGAACTGAGGAGCCCCTCGTACAATGTTTGGTAATACAAATGAGGATGTGTATAACCACAAATGAAGTCGTCTATAAGTGTAATTAATCTGTGCCTGCATTCTACCATTACCAGACACTGGGATTCTTATATTTAATAGATACATTCTTCTTCTAGTCGAACCATTCATACAATCTTTCTATATAGCCAGGCAGCCATACCCTGCGTAGTGTAAATAAAGTCAAAGAGGTTTGTAAGCACTTTTGAAATCCAAGAATAGATTTGTAGTCCACAAACCTCTAATAGAAAAGGAGGTTTAAAAAAGGGCTGAAAACCGAACAAAAGCCTGCCATTTGTTTAAGGGAGGGGAAACACGTTTTATTGCGAAAGTAAGGCTGTGGCGTGCGTTGGGAATGAATGAGCATGGCTTTAAGGGTTGTTACTGGGCTTATGTTCCTTTATCGTTCAATTAAAATATCTGATGTGAAACAGGGAAGGAAAGTGTGCACATAGGGTGAGAACTCTGTGCTAGCTTAAAAACTTCACAAGTCAATTTGATGTAAGAAAGGCTTCAAACACCAGAAGGGCAATGAGAGAAAAGGTCCTGCTTTAGACAATGTACAGAAGAGACCCCCCGTCACTCTCTTCTGTATGTCCCCAGTAGAGGCAGCAGTGTCTGTAATCACCGCCACGGGAATGACTGCCACACACAACGTATGAGTATGTCTGTGTGTGTGTGTGTGTGTGTGTGTGTGGTGCATGATTTCTCACCAAGAGGGGAGGCTTCAGGGAGTCACCATCAAAAGACCCTAATTAATCACACCCAGCGCAGCTGGGGCACCAGTGCTTCCCAGGCACCTCCAAGGAGGGATTCTGGGAAAAGACCAGGCCTCCCAAACCTCCCCTGGACCTCGTAGTAGGCCTGTAAAACTCTCTGAGGTGTACTTGGCAAGACCGCACTTCAGAATGACTTGATGGCTGCCCAGGTAATATCACACTCTCATTGGTCTGCTGTTCAGGTCAGGATCAATAGATTGAATGATTGAGTAGGGATGGAAATGTTTCCAGCAGAATGGGTATACATACTGTAGGTGTGGAATGGAGTATGGGAGACACTGGCCATCAAGAAACCAATCGATGTGACCTCTGAATCAATAATCCACTCAAGGCTAAGTGAGAGGGATCTGGTGACTAAAATAGCTTCACATGAAATCTCAGTCTAGGAATACATTTCCAGTGGCCTTATGGCATAAATGAAAGTAATCCTTTGATTGATTTCTAATTTGAATAATCTTATCATATATATCATACATACCTAGGATATTCAAAATGCTCTTTTCTGATTAGAAATCATCCTCTTCAATATGACTTTATAATATAAAAGTGAAGGGACCAAAAGCAAAAAGTGAATAAGTGACTATACTGAATATATTTTTCCCTTGCAAAGCATTTACGACAACGCGCATGCACACAGAAGCAGTGCTTTGGGAGAAATGTCAACAACGTAGTGCAAACACGCTAATTGGATGGTCTACAGACTGTATCCTAATTACAGCCGAATGAATGCTGGGATGATGAGGGATAATTTCCTGTCTGTGAAAGGTATGCTCTACTTGTAATGGATTCCTTCTGTTTTATTTGTCTTTTAACTATAGTTCATTAAGAGTGAATGAGTGAGTGGTAAAGAGAATGGAGAATGACACGGTCTCCACATGTTGCACGTGATAAGTTGCCATGGGGAAGGTTTAAAGGGCCTGGCAGCAAGACAGCGCCACCTTCTGTCATAGTAAGGCGTGTCAAAGAGACTGACTCACAAAGGAAAATAGCACTGCATAAGTGCAGTTGTAATGTACTTTACATTAAGAATTTAAACAGATATAGACCTACATTTTCTTGTCTGGGTAGAGAAGCATTCCCTTTCTCCCAGGATGACTTGGAGGGGTGACTGCTGGATGTAATTAAGACAAAACAAAGTCACTGTGGCTCGTTATATATTATTCAGATTGGTGTAGTGCCATTATGTTTCATTGTATTTTGACGTGAACCCCAGTTAATGGCTTCATCTATGCTATACTGGAGAGTCGGTAAGGCAAACTGGCAGTTTGAGATCATTGAGACGGGCCCTTGAGGTTGGAGGCAGTATGAATGTGGTCTTTTAGCAACTTTCCCTTGGGGAAATAACAATAAAACCAGTAAGGGCATGGCTAATCCATTTTGTATCATTAGATTTGAGTTACGAAATGGGCCAGTGATTTCAATTATTTCAAAGCAAAAGGCACGAGTCTTGAATATCACACCTGCTGTGCACCACTGTGCTCAGCACTGTGGATTTTCTTGTATAACGAAATGCCTTCCATACACACCTAATACTATAAATCCTAATTATTTGGCTAACTAGGAAATGGTTTGTATAGGGAAAAGTTGAATGTAGATTGGACCACTTTTCCCTGTATGGCTAGTAAATCATCGATCTGCTAAAATATATTCTCAGTTGAGGTTAAACTAAACATGAAGTAACTTTTGTCTCATTTTAAATCACTTTGAGAAACTTGTTTTGAAACTCCCTGAAACTTAGCTACAATATTCTTTAGTAGTCAATACTTTCTTGACTGTACTGTATGACAGCCCTCAGGAGGTCATTACCTGAGATGTTACTAAGATGCCAAAGTTTGTGTTGCACATATATAAAGTGTCCACCAGTGGCACTAGTGAGGTTTCCCAGTGTAGCTGTTTAACTTCCACTCCCTAAGAGCAGATACTGTAGACAGTGACTGGGCCAACACAACTGTACCGCTTCACAGCTGGTTTACAAAGCAGCTGATGAAGAAGAATTCTCTGCCAGCCTTGGAGCAAGCCAACATCTTGCATAGGTGCATAGTTTCCATGGGGAAGGTTGGAAGGGCCTGGCAGCAAGAGAGCACCACCTTCTGTCAGAGAAAGGCGGTGTCAAATAGCAGTGAGTTTACAAAAGGGGCCAGTGAATTTCAATACATTTATACCGAGTCTTTAACATCACACCTGCCGTTCATTAGGACTATGTCGAGGTGAAATTGAAAGGCAGAGTTAAAAATGTGTACATCGAAAGGTTAGGTCAACTTTACAGTTCTATTTATGATCAATGTAATTCTGCTTTTTTAGATATAGACTAACAGAAGACAAGCGTGCAAGAGCGCACGACAGCAAGGATAATTACATGCTTCACAGAAATATGTAAATATTCAACACTGAAAGTAAGTGCAGTGCACTTTAATCCCCCATGTTACTAACTCATAGAAAAGCAGCTTCTAAAGAAATATTAAGATACATTTCTGAGTGACTTCCATATAAGTTGCAGCAACATCATTCTCGTGAGTTCCTTTTTTCTTAATTGAGCAGCATTTTCTCATTAGATTTCCATTTGATTTGGTCTAAGAGTCTAAGAGTGCATCAAGTTCATTGCAATGGACACTTTATTTTGTGTGTTCTGACCTTGTCAGTATCAAGTCAGGCCAGAAAACTGTAGACCAAATAAAAACCACTGTGCCCCACTCTGTGGATTTTTCTTTTGTGGAACAAATTGTCTTCCATCAAAACCGAATAGATCATAATTTTTTGACCAGCTAGGAGAAGGTTTATGGGGGCAAAAGTTGAATGAAGGTTGGACCACTCTTCCCTGTATGGCAAGTGAATTATCGATCTGCTCACATTTTTTTTTTTGACAGGCTGGAGGTGAAACTAAACACTAAGTAACAAGTGTCATTTTCGCAAATTTTAAATCACTTTGGCAAACGTCTTCAGAAACTCTCATTAAATCTCACCTACAGTTCTTTAACAAATTGATACTTTCTGGACTGTGCAGTTACCTGAGGCCATACTAAGATGCCGAAGTTTGTGTTTGCGCATAAGGTGTACACCAAGAGCCAGACCAGCGTCAGAACAATCTCAACAGGGGGACATTCATTTTCAATGGGTGGGTACTGGGCACATTTTTATATGGTTCTATATTGTGTGTGCTGCATATTCGCGTTGGAGGGCACATTAGCCTGAATTTGCAGATAGGCCTATACATATTTTAGTTGAATACAGCAGTTTTCCAAATAAATGCACCTGTAAAAGCCTATACAACAACCGAGACCCCCAAGTAGGTAGCTAACTGTAGCTACCTTTATCTAAATAAATTCACCCACATATGGCAGTAGAGTATAACATATTAGAGAGAACATCTAGCCTACTTTGTAGTTGATGGAAAACATGCTTGAAGTAGGCCTAGATGCAGCAGCACATACGACCACCCTCAGTTTGAGGGTGGTCCTTATGATCCTGAATTCACAGGTTCAGGTGGAGCAGCTGGGATTTTTAAAGCATTTTCGGATATCCATATCGAGGAAAAAACTTTTGACGGCACTTGTTTCTAGTTCTAACTAGGTGAGAAGGCGCCGGTGGAACGTTGAGTATAAAAGGGGGAAGGGGGGTGGCAGGGTGTCACACAGTCTCGTTGTCAATTTAGTGTGTAGTCTTTCTTAAACGTATTTTTTAAATGTATTGTTTGCAAATGCTTTTATTATATAATTGTATTATTCTGCCAGGAAATGTGAATTATATGAATATTGTTTTGGGGGCATGGGGGGGCTATTGACGTCTATTGCAGGTCCTGTGTACACCAGTGGCACTAGTGAGGTATCCCAGTGTAGCTCTTTACCCTCTCCTCCCTGTGCCACTTCACAGCTGGTTGACAAAGCAGCTGATGAAGAAGAATTCTCTGCCAGGCGTGGAGCAAGCCATGACTCACAGAAAAACAACAATCCCTCTTCCCAGCCAGCAAGCTACACAGAACAGCGATTCCTATCTATTCGCCAGTAATGTTAGCTGCTAGGCACTGTTTGTGTGTGTGTGCATGCGCGTGTGTGTGTGCCAGGCCCTGTGAAGAGTTATATATCTTCACTAGCTTCAGTACCAGGGGGCTCCACATTGACTCTTAGCCCTTAGTCATTGGAGCTGCATTGGGAAAAGGGTGTGTGGACTGGATGCACTATAAACCACTGGTGAGCAGACGGGAGTAGATCTTGTGGTAGCTCGCCTCGTACAAATTCTTACTAGTGACATGATGACATTTAAAGGGAAATGTTTACAAACCTGTTTAGACTGGATCAAAAGGGTTATGAGCTCTTCATACTGTTATGTTTATGGTTTACCAAAAAAAATAAAAAAACTCCAATTCTTTTGGTGATGTCTGCAACACAGTTCCATTTAACTGCAACACCTCAAAAGGTTTTAAGTCGCTTTTGAAGAGAATTTTTCTAATTTATTTATTTTGTCCTGGTTGTTGTTATGTTACTGCACAAGTCGTTTGAGAAATTTGTGAACAAAAAAAACAACAACACATGACTAACAATTAAAAGTAACCTTAATTATGCTTATAATTTAACATTTTCATGTAAATTATTATTGTTATTCATTAATGATAGACATTTGTCTCACTTAGCCAAAATAGTGGGTAGATATTATACGGCATATACTGTAGGCCTACAGTACTGTATGTCAATAGACATACAGTACTGTATTGCATTTCCCTTACAGCATCAGTTTAAGCTCAATACATCTCTAAAGAGTGATGCAGATGGACTGAGCTGTCAATAGCAAACGTGACCTGAATTACCAGTGTGAGCTCTCTACTGATGACGTCTAGCCCAGCTCTCCGAGTGGATCCAAGAGTTTAGCCTCCCTGTGGGAAGGTACAGACCGTCCCCTAATACTGTAATCATTGTGTGATGAAAACTTTAGCATATGTAAGCCCTCTCACCTCATCTGCATTTGCCCTTTTCATCCTAAATCTTATAATGCGCGTCCTCCCTGGGAAAATACAGATGATTTCCTGAGTTGGCAGACAATCCAGTAAAAGGACTAAAATGTGATTGTAACTGAGATGCCATATTGGGGACACTCCATTACATACAAACAACAAATCAACAGCTCCAGCCAAAGGTGTCCAGCTGGATATCACCCCTGCCAGTTAACTCTAAGCTCCAACAGTTGCGTTTATACTCTACAGTATGTGCAAGAGCAGGAAATCAATGTGGGATCATATTCACACTGTTCTTCGACAAGACCACTGGGGGCAGAGCCGTGGAATTGAGCTGACCCATTGTGCTCAAAAAGGGCAGAGGAGAAGCCAAGAGCATCCAAATAATGACTGTCTTTCCCCATTTTCTGCACTGCCACAACTTTTCTATGAGGCTGAGCGTTGCTCGAATGCTCTCTAGGCTACGTAACAATAGTGGCTTATTTTGACCCGCTTAGTGGCACAAATGCATTTCAAAGAGCTCAGCAGGGGTGACTGGGCATGCTTATCACACACTCCTTCACCTTAGCTCGCCGAACAGCTGGTGCCAAAGCTGTGACGGTGTCACCACCTGTTAGTCTACCCTTTTGGAAAGATATGCCCTCTTTTGAAGTGGCAAAGCTGAAAGAATTTAAACTGACTTTGAAATGAGCTACGTTACATCAGCACCAGATAATAATGACGTTGATTGTTACACATGTAAGTGCAAGTTTTGATGTCGCCTTGACTTCCATCAGTCACTTTGCGGACTGCTGGTGGTTACGTGCCAGCAGAGAGTATATATGGAAGGGATGGGTTGACATTTACAGTATCTTAATAACACCTATTTACAGATATGCAGGATGAGCACCATTCTGCATAGGTGGACACCTTATACTGCTGTATCTAGGTACGCTACAAATTCCAGAACAAGCGCTGTGTTATTGCTTGGCATGCTCTACTCTATGCTACTAAGGGCCGTGGTTATACATCAGTGAACACAGCTTTATCACTGTGCAGAAAAGCACTGTCTACAGTTATTTTAGAACGGGCTTGTTTTTACATATTGTTTGGTCAGCTTCTGTTCCACACAAATAACAATTAGTGCCACCATTCTGAAAAACAGAAACATCTTCTGTCTGTGGGCTACAGCGTTGAACATCTTACGGAGGAAAAGTTTGGTATAATACAACTCTAACATTTCCACAGATCTCAGCCATTAAACGTTTCAGCCCTGATTTCCATCCCTTTTAAACTGCAAGCGCCAGTAAAATGCGTGGAGACAGCACCTTGCCCAGCTCCATTATTCAAAACACGGCAACTGCATTGTGGCTAACCAAGAGGTTGAACATAATTATGCACATATATTACCTTTGTACTCTGTATTGCTTGCTTACCTTGCTTACCTCCACCCCACGCACAACTACTGTATACGCAGGCATGACTTTGATTGTTACTGCTATACGGTCATGAAGAAAAGAGGCGATTTCATTTAGCCTCCTTTAAATATTGTAGATCATGGAGTTTATACTTGATATGCCTAGCGTAACTTATCCATGTTGCATTTTCATTTCATTTCCCTCACTCCTTTCAAGCTTACCATCATTTAGATTCTAGCCAGACATGCTTGTTTCAGATAGACAGAGAGAAAAGACAATATTGCTTTTTGGAGACCTCTTTTTAAATTAATAATTGTGTATATCAAAGTCTCCCAGGGTCTTGTGCTGGATAAGTATTGCATTTGGTCTCGGTACATGAATATTTTATACACCCATCAGATTGAAGAGTTTACAACTCCACATTTCAAGAATATTTGAATATTCATTGACAGTAAAGGATATTTTTGTGATTGATAGGAATAGATAAATTATTTCTTTCTACAATAAATGGTAACCAGCTTGATTTACAGTACCAGTCCAAAATATGGACACACTTTCCCATTCAATGGCAAAATGTGTCCAAACTTTTGACAGGTACTGTATGTGCATTATACCGCATGTTTCTGCTTACAATTTCATACGTATAGCAGTCTCTTTTACGCTGTACGCAACTATTCTCTCTTACCAGCCTGTTTATTTCACTTTTTTAATTTCATCAAACACTTCTCCTCCTATAGACCGCAGGCTCAAGATTATGAAAACACATTTTAGGAAATAAATAGAATCAATGTCTCCCTCCATTTCACTATCACCTCAGGAGGTGAGACAATAGATGCTGTTTCCTCATCTTTCAGAGTATAAAAGTGAATGAAGCCATACAAGACAATGCAGATTAGCGAAGCAGCAAAACATCCACTCAACTACCAGCTCTGTATAAAGAGAAACATCTCAGTAAGGCTTTAAACCACACTGTGTAGCTGCCTAAAACAAAATCAGGCCCAGAAAACGTGCGTGGAATTCAAACAATAGTAGAACAGAAAGACAGATAAATATATAAATTAATACATGGTATACATAGTATGGAACACTCTTTACCTGCACAGCTACAAGTACCTATACCTGCACCCACAGAATTTTAGATTTAGATCCCATTCAACACGAGGGGCTGTGTTTGAAAAATGAAATTCTCCAAGAGGGAGAAAGGTGATACCTTCTGCCTTACCTTCCTCCCATCCCTGGGGACTTCCTCCCTTCTTTTCTGCCTTGTTGCTCCCTTCTTCCTGGTGGTCCCCGGTGGCCACTATGCTCCACGAGTATTCTGGGTTAACCCCCCGCCGTTGATCACATGTTTTGCTATTGCCAACGCATCTGTAATCTGGTGAGATGAGAGACAAGCATAACGTAACATTTTAAAACCCTACTCTACAATGAAGTGATCTCGATTACATCTTGATTACACATTGTTAGGATGATGAGGAGGTCAGAAAGGCTGAGCAAGAGCCAGCGTTTATTGTAGATGTTTCTTTATAGTTAAATATAAGCATTACTCCTATCTCCTTTTTAGAGACTTGGTTTCCTGTTTGGAGACTGGTCAGAGGTCTAAACAGGCCATGGGGGTTGACCTGTTTGTTTGACCTGTTTGGGGGTGGGGTGCAAACAGTTGAAATAAAATTTTCATGCTGTAGCATTAATTAGTAATAGTAATTAGTTTCATATGTACACCTGTTATAAAGCCAAGATGTGGCTTGATAAATTGTGGATGACAATTTATAGCGCATGTGAAATATAAAATAGCACTAAAACACAATAAGACATTTAAGATATTTTATACACTGTATATATAAATGAATGTTAACAGTGTTATGGGTTCATGTGGTCACCTATTTACGACATGGAATGCGAAATTAAGCATTAATGCTGGAAGGGTTTGACTGATAGAGAAACATTCATCATTACAATTATTTTAAGGTCTGCTATTGTCTGAGGGTGAGCAACATTGCCATTGCAAACTGCCATAAAAATACAATTAAGAGTACTTGGCTGGTAGTGGAGGAAGCAGATTGTCTGAGTGATAGTTCAAATTTTAATATGTCATGATGCCACCTGTCAAGAGTGTAGGCATGAGCGCGACTGCACACAAAGCAATAACCTGAAAAATAAGTCTACTTCTGGTTTACAGGGCGGAGTCTTGTAACTACAGGGGCTCAGTAAAGAATCACTGTTTTTGTGGTAGATGATAAGGCATTAGTGTGATCGTACAAAATGTTATGGAGAAAATGACAAGGTGCACTCTCCTTCTGCTAGCTTTGTCTGATAGTCCTAATGTCTCTCTTCAGTGGGCCGACCTCAGGGGGAGTCATCCCTGTGGCTTAGTAAATGACAATCTATCTGGCTATTTCAGCTTTGAATGACTTCTCACCATGTGTCCTGGTGGACCGGCACTACAGCGCCACTCAATCAGCTTTTTAAGTCTATTCAGCTGTTGTGCCCTCGTCCGATAATGCCAAGAATGAGAAAGGAAACGCGGTTAGTTTGAGTGAAACAGACCCGTACAGAGCCACCAGACTATCATTAGCACCTAATTATTATCCATTTTACAACCCAGTGAGTGAAAATTGGAACCCTGCGGTGCCATTGTAAAGATCTATCTACCGCACAGTATTTGTACCACAATTAAGGCTCAAAAGCAGACATGCTTTGATTTCTGTGATCACATATGTTTGTTAATTCCTCCTTAGCGTAACTGCCATCATTTATGCTTTTATTTTGTTCCTAGGCTTCATTATCAAAAGTCTGACATTTTTCTTCTTAAATAAATGTATTAATTGCTGTATTTAACATCGTTATCCAAGGGGACTTAAAACACATTTGGAACAAGTTACCAGTGACTTAAAATGTTGGATGGGATTCTTAAACTGAGCTTTGCCTAATGATGTGGTATTAAGGTAAGACTGAGGCTGCATAGCTACTCACTGGACCAGGCAGCTAGTTCTAGCAGCAATTATTCCTAGTCACTTAGCAACAGTAATGTTTTAAATGTTTAAAAGTTGCTGTTCAGCAAAAGCAGAGACCTTGAGGGCCAATGAGATGTGGAGAATTTCAGTTCAAGGTCACAGTGAAAGCTCATTGACTTCCACTCAATAAATGTCTACCTTGGTAGTGTGATGCAGTGTGTGTTCAGCTGTGCTGTAAATGTCCTGCAAAAGATCAGTACAGTCATTCTGATACAAGTTAAAGTATACAATTGTGTACAATCGTGGCAAAGAATTCAATGAATTATAAGACTTTCATCTAAATTGCATTGACAGTAGCTACTGTTTACTGTTATACATGATGTGTCTTCCAATAACATGGATCCTTTTACAACTAAACAGCAGTATTATCTTTCATTATTGTTGTTATTTCACATTTTACAGTTTTGCACACACTTGTTTTTTGTGTTTGTCTTCAAAAACCTTGAACAGCGATAGCACACACACACATTTGCATACGTTACACACTCCCAGAATCCGCCACAGAGCTGAGATGCAAAGCTGTCTTCTCGCATCTTTCTGCCCTCTGATGCAGCATCATGCCCACATTCACGCATGCAAGAGCAAACTTGGCCCACTCTGACAGGCTAAGCACTTCCTGGCGCTGCCAAATGAGGTTGAGAGATGGGACTCAACTGGGGCTGAGCGCGGTCCGGATCTCTCATCCAATTTTCGCTCACCCCCTTCCATCGCATGTGTAGAAGAACTAATGACTTGCCAAATGACCAGGGACAGAGCATTTATTGCTCCATTTATCCTCATTCAGACACCCCCCCCATCCCCCACCCCTTTCCTTTACATCTGAATATCCTTCAAATGTGTGATCATATCTGCTTCAGACATTACTCAGCGAGGGCTCCGTCTGACATATTTTCCCTCCATTTAGAAAATATGTAGCCTAGTTATCAGCAACATTGCACTAGCGAAGCACTCTGTTCATAGATGTTTATTTACATTGTTTCTTCTTATTGTCATTTCTGTGAAAGTTTGACATACAGTTTTTTTACATATACAGTACAAATTTTATAGAGCGACCGGCATATTTCACCCCCTAATTTGACCCCTGATATGACCCCACTGCAATAAATGAGGAACACAGGTCACATTGAACTCCCAAACAGATTTGTGTTATTTGACATGTCGTTAGATCTGCTAAATCTTTTCAGTTTGATCAAAATCACAGTATTGTGATTGTGTGTAATCACAGTATATATATATACATATATACGTATATACGTATATACATATACATGTACACATATATATATATATATATATTTTTTGTACTTGTACAACAACACAAGACTTGGTCGGCGTTAAACGTACATGACCGGTGTGAGAGTGGTTATTCACTACAGACAGGAAGTTGAAACTTTCATAAAATAATGTGAACATATAAACACATTAACAGTATAATCAACAGAAAGTTTTAGTGAAAAAAAAATAAAATTATAATTTGCTGAAGAATATCACCAAGGTTTGACCGGGGTAAGAAATGACCCCAAGCTGAAATTCTTTCAGAAATGCAGAAGTGCATTGACAACATATACAGTAGGCCTATACTGTACATACTTAAATGAAATAAAAAAACACACAAAATGCAAATGTGGTGGTCCATGGTCATCACAGGCCATACCGGAACCAGAAATGTTACATTTGCTTTTGTTCCCAAGGTTTAGTGGACAGTATAACTGTCTTACTGTACTAATGCCAAGTCACAAGCATTTCATTATGCACAAAATAAATAGTTGTAAAATATATGTATGATCCAAATTATAACTTATTTTAACTAAATTATAACCTAAATATATTTAGTCCAAAACAATACAGTATACATAAAAGAAGTCTATACATATATATTCATCTTGAAGCGTAAGCTAAACAATTATATGCTATAATTATATGCTATTTATTACAAATACATGTAAAAGGCTATGCTTACGTGTAATAAAAGTGTAAGTCCAGATGTGGGTTCTCTGCAGGCTCAAAATCTGCAGAATTAGGTTCCCCTGTCCTCTCTCTAAATATGTATCACTTGATATCTGGTCCCCACAAAAACATGAACTCTCCTAACATGAAGGATTCCTTTTCTCATTTCATACAGGTGGAATTAGCTGTTTTTTCGGGGGTCAGATTTAACCCTAACAGACACTGTGTGTCATTACTACAAGCTCAAACAAATGTTGAAATAAAATACAAATACAATGTAAACTTATTGAAGACAAGTTTATTTCACATAAATTACCTAAAATTATTTTAAAAAAATTTGTTTTGAATTCACCGGGTCGCTTGAGGGTTAAGTGACTACCTGTGACATAATGTATAGCATGATTATCATTGGATTTGGCTGCCAACCTCCAGAGGTAGTTGAATTTAACAATATTACATGGTTTCAAAAAATATACAAAATATGTTATGTTTTGGTTCTAAGATGATGATGATTATTTATCATCATAAAATGACTAAGAAGAGTAAATGAAAAGTATAAAGAGCTGACATCCGCAGTGGAAGAGAATGACTTCAAAATGTTTGATTTGATTTAATTCATTCCTAATCTTCGAGATGTCAAATTATCCTGATGCTGTATGATGATTAGTGATGTTTTCAGTACAGTTTATGGGTTTAAAGTGAATAAAGGCATCTTATTGTTCCATTATTATTGGCCCTGTCTACATCTGTCGGTAATCTGGCTTTTCTCAGACATTTCCCGTGGGCTCTCTTCACTGGGTAATTAAAGGCTATATGAATACTAATATGTCAGAGAGGCTGGCCAAGGCTATTGGGTGTACTGATGCTCTGGACTTAAGGGTTTTGAGCCATAAAGCACCTTGGGGCTCGTAAAGGCGACTATGCTAAGAACATTTATAGCTTGTAAAGTTGTAGGCGTCAGAATGGCCAATTATATCTTCCACCTTGCATATCTTGTTGAGAGTGGAGAACTTGTAAAGATAATCTGATCCAACAAAACGCAAGACGGCTGCAACATTGTATACAACACAAGTAAATGAACTTTATAGCATATGCAATTGTTTAGCTTACCAACTATGCTTACGTATTAGGTAATTTAAGAATTTATACTGGCCACATGCATATGCCAATTACCTGCTTTATGAAAAAGAAAACAAAAGAGGAGGATTGATGGCATCCACTGAATTGTAAACTGTTTAGGAGTAACCAATTACAATATACAAATTGTCTTTTTTATACTATTCTATAGTCAATCAAGCTAACAATAAAGCTATGGTGATAATTAAAATTATATGCGTTCAAAAAGTACAGTATATGGAAATTAACATGCCATCATCTTGTGACTTCTAGAGCAGCTCTTAGATACTTCCTACTACTACTGCAACACCGGCCCTATTTTCAAACCCAACAACACCAACCCCACCCAAATGTTGACATAAAAAGCAAAAAACCATACAGACTGACTAGAATGCAGAACTTCGCAACACAGAACACAGAACACAGAACAAAGAAGACAGAACACACTCACATGACATGCACTATCGCTACAGTTGCTGTATGCCGACAAATATTCAACATCTGAGAGCGTCGGCAGAGCGCTAGGTGCAACGACATAATACGCTCCACTAAAGGCACGTTCAGCACAAACACAAAGGTTCGACGTTAAAGCACAGTAGCCTACATAATAATGCAACAGCTCCACCAAAACATGGAAAGAGCAATGCACGGCGTCAGTGCATATTACAATAGTTTCACCAAAATATGAAAAGAGCACTGCATAGCCACAGTATGATAAATAAATGGGTCTTACCATCATTGAGTTTTAACAAGCTACGAACGAGTTTGCTTTTCTTCGTAAACTTGTCAATCACATCGTCAGTGCTGGTTCATTAGGATCTCTTTCTCTGGCGCCATCATGAGGGCCTCCAAATTGTCCTGCGAAACTCTGCTCCTCAGGCGATGCTTCACAAACTTCAATAACGTTATATCCTGTAGCTCGTGCTCAATTTCTGGTTTACGCCTTCACGTGAACTTTTATTTTTATTATTATTATTTTTTATCAGTACAATGACCCATTCTGAGCAGCCCATAGAAGGGCAGCCCTTCTGGCCTTTGCTAAAATTTCAGATGGCCAGTCTGTCACTGCTTCCTGTGAATAAGAGTTGGCAACACTTACACTGAGTACAATTACAAGTATCAGGAACCAGGCAGGGGTTAGGCATCTCGCTCATGAACTCTTACAGTGCCCAGATTGTGGGGTTAAGATCAGAACCTTTTGGCTGGCAGTCAGAATGCAGACCATTAGACTATACTCTATGATGAGGTTTCTGAGCTGCGCTCACCTCTTGGTTGGGTGCAGTGTTACGGCCAAGAGCTCAGTTGGCTCAATGCCAACATGTCATATTCGATGTGCTGGCTATCAAGAGAGATCTTGTTGCAACAGTTCACATCATGCCTCAGAAAACCTCTAAGATGATATTATTTTTAGTCACAGTAAAACTCAAGACCACACGACCACACAGATGGACAGTTTTGGGCTTCTATGTCAAAGCTGTAATCTGACATGCTCTGGAAAGCTTTTGAGTGCTGTCCCTCATCAACTGCTCATGACATTGGATCCTTGCCAGGTAAACAATGGGAAATGCCTCTTTCTGTTGAATTTTACAGCCACTAATTATGCACCAGGCTGGTAATGCATAATAAAACAAGCTCAATGGCAACACAAGACAAAAATCATTTTTTGTTTGTTGTCTCACACTGAGGAACAGATAAATAATACATAAAATTATCGGATTTAAGTTAATATTGTGTGCATGTTCTCTACATGGCGATAACTAATCACTAAGATGAAACTAAATCATCTTGACAGTTCAACAGCAGTTTTCAATGATGTTAGCAGACAATATAAAATAGCTATGAAATGAATAAAAAACAATCTGTGCTTTTAAATGGTGGTGCCTTGACAATGGATTGGCTGCATGCTTTAAAGGGAGTTAAATCACTTTAAAACAAATACAAACTAGCAATTCCTAAATCTATGGAAGACTGACATGACCCCTGTCATGAACATGAAGGAGTTTTTATGAATGTTTATGACTGCTGTCATTAAGTGTCATTCGGTAAATTGTGTAATTTTTAATGTCAAATTGACATTGTTTTGGATGTCTTTGTTATGACAACTTGACAGTAACCAAGACAGCATAACCTGTCAATGTCTTTGTTATGACAAGTTGACAAACTAAACAAAGGCATTGACAGGTTATGTTGTCTTGGTTAATGTCACTTAATGTCACCCACGACCTTCTGGCTAGGATCCCAACACCTAGACGACTAGACTAGGTGTTGCCCCCTCTTGGCTATAGACTAGGCTATAGGCTACACTTTACACTGTAGCATATAGCCTAGATGCCGACCACAAGCTTGTTGGGAGCAGGAGCATGCTATAATAGAAGACCATCACATAATGATCTCTGAATGATGACCCTGAAAGTAAAAATTGACTTTGAAACTCATAATTATGACTTAAAAAGTATTTCTAGATTAACTTTGTGAATTTCTTTTATTCTTGTGGTGGAAATGGACTTCCATAAAAATCCTTAAGTAATTAATCCTTAAATAATTAACAAGCATTCCTAGAGATACAATTTGACTTGAGTGTGGCAACATGGGTGGGTGACTGATTAAAAATCAACACCCTGACCTAATTTATCAAAATAAGATAGAGTTATTTTCTACTGCCCAAAGTTATTTAGATGTGAATAAAAATGAACCTACACATACGTATCAATACCTCTAGTATGTGACCCCTCCCTCCACACATAACAAAATGTTAATTTGCATTTGAATGCTTTCGACAACACGTAAAATTACATGAAACGATGTGCGTCTCCTCCCTGTTGTGAATAATTTGTTGACAAATCTTTCTGTGAAACACTTTAACTGAGATGATGAATATGTTGATTACAATAGTAATAGCTCGTGGCTTGAGCATATTTAGGGACCCACTCAACATTTTTATGGCTTGCATATTCCAGGGTGAATTCAATCACTCTCAGGGGAGTTGAAGCCCCGCTGTCGAATACACACACCCACGGATGAATAGATGTGTGGCAAGTATATTTTGACAGACAGGAGGGATGTGAAGCAGGGTGAAGGAATGAAATAACACACAGCTGAGATGCCAAGTCTGGGGACACATTTTAATGGGCAATCCCTCTTCTTGTTGCCTGTTTTTCTTCCCTGAGATGGGTTTTTGATGTCAATCAGTTTGTGCTCTCATTTTGTAATTGAAGCAAAGCAACAGAATTTGGTCTCATCCCGCAGGTTTTGATATGTATATGTCTATGTTTCCTTGGTTAACAGTATGACTGGGGTTTGCTGAGATTAATATCCACCCTTTAAACAACAAAGTAGCAGACCTGTGACGCTCACCGTGGACAGCCTGACGCTCACCGTGAATAGCCGGCATGAGGAGAGACTGTTCGTCACGGCCACCCCACTTTACCCTGTCATCCTGGGTCTCCCGTGGCTCCAAGAACACGAGCCCATTATTTCCTGGAGCCGTCGGACGATCCTAAAGTGGGGATCCAGCTGTAGGAAGACCTGTAAGCTTGTCAGGGGCCGTAGCGGCGGACGTTCCTGTGGTCTCCCTCCCAGACAACGTTCCAACGGATTAAGCGGACTGGGAAGGGTTCGGCCCCACGGGAACGCAGCTGGGTCCGGGGTGAGGACTTTCTGGACAGCGTCAGGGACTTCCACCGACGCCGCCCGGACCAGCCTGCTCCACACCCTTAGCGACGACCCTCACACTGGCAAGCAGCGCAGCCTATTTCTATCTCTATCTATCTATCTATATATATATATATATGTATCTATCTATCTATCTATCTATTTATACATCTATACATCTATCTATTTATCTATATACGTATCTATCTGTCTATCTTTTCATCTATCTATCTATATATATATATATCTGTATCTATATACGTATCTATCTGTCTATCTATCTATCTATCTATCTATAATCTATCTATCTATA
>JAOEHI010033172.1:0-20584 GCA_025447815.1 Percopsis transmontana | reverse complement strand
TCCTTGGCAGCACAGCCAGAACACAGATATCAAGTATAGAGCAAAACAGGCAAGAAAATCATAATGGTAAGCCACAGTCTCTTTAAATCTTATTCAATCTTATGTCCTTATTCTGTTGACCTGCCCGGTTGTTTGTCTCCTTGGCAGCACAGCCAGAACACAGATATCAAGTATAGAGCAAAACAGGCAAGAAAATCATAATGGTAAGCCACAGCTAAAAATAGCGCTAACAAGGCTGTGTACAACACAGTTTTGGTGATATTACTGCAGGAAAATGTCTCTTTCCACCACGCAACATTCCTAAAGTCGCCTTCCTGTTCTACTGCAGCAAGGAAAGGTGTCGTGACAGGTTGGAGTTCCTCTGTTATGTCTTGCTGTTTGTCCTGAAGGCTGCCAGGGAGTTGTTCCTCATCCGTAGACTCCCTGATCGATGGCATAGACAAGGGCTGTTGTTTGCTTCTACCTATAGAAGACCGTTTGACCGTACTCAAACCCAAACGTTTGCTGTGATCCTTAGGGGCCTGTCTGGGGCTTTGCCTCTCGACAACTCTCAGACAGCGCATGTACAACTCTACCTCATCATCTGACTGGGACCCAGTGGAACTGCTGTCTTCAATTTCAGGTTCATCGGTTAAAGTACATGACCCTGCCCTTGCCATGCTGGAATCATCAAGTTCATCTCTTTCCGAATAGTGAATCAATTGGCCGTTCAAAGTGTCCGTGTTGCTTTGATCACCCCCTTCAGTGTGGAAAAGCATCGAATTTGGGCCACAGCCGGTTTCCTCTTCCCCTCTATTTCTGTTGGCAATTGCTTTCTCAAATAAACCCTCGTGCACATTGCTCACAAGCGTGAATAAGTCCGCCTTTTTATTTTGTGTACCCATCTTACCTTTCCTTTCCTCCTTTACTATGTCTCCCCCATTCTCCGTCACCTCTTTGGCTCCAATCTCCACCTCTCCTGCTTCACCGGGCACCATTTTCTCATCGTAATCTGAAGACACCTCCTCCGTGTTTTCCTCCCTCTGGTAACCGCTGGTGTCGCCTTCTCCCTTATTTATGTCTGTCTCCATTTTTGCAACGCTTTCCTTTTCCTCATCTGCCGGGGTCTCTGCAAATTGGTTATTGTCCTGCAGAGTCTCTGTAGAATATTCTGGTTTTTCTAAATCCTTCACGTCCTCTTCCTTGAGATCTCCTTTGGCTCCCATTACTGCAAACTGTTCTATCACTTTCTCCTGTGTTGCCTTGTCCTCCTGGGTGGCTACTAAATCTCCCATCTCCGGCTCTGTGTCTCCACTCTCCTCCCCGAGAGCCTGAAGTCTTTCTTCCTTGACCCCAATTTCCTCACCCTTCACCCCTACAACTCCACCCCCACTCTCTCTCTCCTCTACAGCAACACCTTTCTCTACCACTTCTTCTGATATTTTATTTTCTATCTCGTCTATGCTTCCTATCTCCATCTCTACCTGTTCTGTCCCATTTCCCTCCAACAGCCCACGTATCGATCCACAACCCGCCCTCTCGTTCACTTCAATGTCATGTTTTTCATCTAGCTCCCCATTTCCCTCATCTTCCTGCAACATGTCCTCTTCCTCTTCTTCCACCATCTTTTCCCAATTTCTTTCCTCAGCCTTCTGTTCTGGATTGAATTCCTCCCTTTTAGTGTTCATTTTCTTAATTTGACAAGGTTCTTTCATTGCTGGTCTTCTACTACAGACCTCGGTCTCACCCTCTTTGTCAGCTGAATGCTTTAATTCATTTTTTCTGGAGTTGCCTGTCTCTATATTTGTCTCTTCAACATTATTCGGATCAATTTTCGCCAATGTCTGACAGGTTGTGATACTGAGATCCTTTTTAATGATTTGTTTGTTTTCCATGCTTTCAGGGGATAGTGAGATATTTTGATTCCCGGCTGAGGTGTTCTCATCTTCTGCTGTAATCAAAAATATTATATGGTCAGCATCAGAATTCTGCATAACATCTATATGTTGATCCTGTTCTGAGTGTGCAGTGGTCATTGATGCAGATACGGGTGAGTAACTGTAATCTGTTTCATTTAAGTCATCAACACTTTCACCATCTATTGCTACACCCCTGTTGACCTTCTGGTCAGAATCAGCGGTGGCCGGCACAGACAGTATCTGAGAAACTTGAGGCTGCAATGAAAGGGATTCTACAATACAGGTTGGGTCTACTTGCGTTGTTATTTGTGAAAGTGTTGAATTAACACTGGAGCTCGAAGATGCTGTTGTTGTGTCCAATTGCTGTTTGTTGCACTGAAGACCCTGAGTTAAGTTGTCTTCCAGGGTTATTTCTTGTAGATGCAAACTCACCCTTGGGACGGGTGCCGTCAACACATCAGGGTCTAAGATGTCCCTGGGACACTTCTCTGAAACATCAGAATCCTTTCTGATGTTTCTGATTTCTAGATGGCCACTGCTAGTATCTGCTGAGACATTTGTAATCCTTTTCTTGTGGTTTATGAATCCTTGGTGTGATTCATGAGTCTCAATAGGATCCACAACTTCCACAAGACTCATTGGGGCACTCGTGGTCTCAAGAAAAATTTCCGTTTGTGATGAGTTTTCAAGATTAAATCTTCTCATTGATCTCTGTTCAGAAAAGTTTTTCCTCTCACTTCCCATTTGGCCAAACACCTGATGATACAGTGGAGCCACAACAGTCGCAAACGTGAAGCTTTTGGCCTGGCAGTCAGGGCTTTCAGGGCTCTCCACTGGAGTGGCATTGCTTTTAGATTCACCAGCAGTGTGGCTAGCCTGCTCATCTTCACCCACCCTGCTGCTCTCCATGTACCTGCTTTCCTCAGCTTTGGATACATACTCACTGATGTGTTGGCAGGCTGGAGGGCTGGATTCTTCCTCATGTGAATGTGATGTCTCGTTTGGGGATGCTGGTGTGTTCTCCGCTCGAAAAGAAACCGAGACAGTCACGGCAATGTGCTCAGGTTTCTCAGACTTGTTGGATGCGCTGGCACCAGGAGATGTTTGGTTTGATTCTGTTGGTGATTCCAAACTTAATTTAGAACCTCCCACCTTGCTGTGATCCATTGATGTGCCTGAGACATTTGAAGGTATTTTCAGTGGGTCTTCTTCTTTTTCACTCAGTGACTTTTCTGAAAGTGATACTTGGCATTCTGTGTTGGTCAGTTTTTCATCCCTTTGAGCAAAGTGGTCTCTCGCTCGTGTCAAGCGTGCTGCCCTTTGCCGGCTTCTTCTTCTGCAGTTCCGGCTGTTCTCCTTCTGTCCATTAACAGAAGGATAGATTAATTTTATTTGTCAAATTCAAAACCAATGCTGTTTTCACGAGGATGACATTTAACATATGAACATTTAACATACAAACTACGAATATAGTTAATATCAATTCAATTACATCTATGTAATTGAATTGATATTAAGTATATTCGTAGTTATAGAAGTGAAATACACACAGTGAGTGTATTTCCTAAGGGGAATGTATGCTGAATATAGTCAAGCTCTAAATAGATAATAGTGTTATAAGTTATAGAGTAGAGGTCTCACAACATATAAACTGTTCTACCGTTCTATTGTATTAAATATCAGAGAGAGTATCCCCCTCCCATACTATATACTTCTCTGGTTTGTCGACAAATGGCTTTTCATTGTCTTAGTACTTGTACTCTGTGGAATGACAATAAAGTCAAAACTAATCTAATCTAATCTAATTTATCTATCCCTCCCACTAAAGATTCTCACTACAAATTTGCTTCGTGAATAGAGTCTTGCCACGCTCGATTGGGGATTGCTTGCAGTTGTTGCTTTCTAATGGGTGTAGCTTTTGGCCTGATTTTAAAACCATTGGAGCAGCCGATATGACTAGGAAAGGACTGCAATATTTGTCCCAAAATGTTTATAACCTAAATGCACATACGCTGTTTTTGCTAACATTACCTCAACACATACACAGGCATAACAAACACATAATACAATCATATTGGTATTGACAAGCTTCCTTTCATATCCTGTGCTCGCTCAGTTCCACGATAGGAGGTGACAGTTGGGCAGGAATGTCTGGGAATGATTTGGAGTGACGGATGTGAGTTACAGCACAAAAATTAATAGTATCTATATATATGAGAAAGTGAAAAAAAAGTATGAAAAAAAATGAAATCTTCAATTAATTTTGTGTTCTAGCTTTATGTACTCGGATCCACAAACATCCACATGGATTCTTTCACCTCAAGAGGAATCTCACAGGTATTACCTTTCTTTTGGTACCTAGTTTATCTGTATATCCCTTGTAGTTTTGGAGATATACTCTATTCACTTTGGGAATGCTTTTTCGAGGCAGCTACCTGACCAAAGGGCCCAGTGATATGGCTGAGATATGGCTCCTACAATAAGCAATAAGATACAGTACTACATACAGTAGAACTGCAACATTTAGATCAGCATTGCTGTGATTGAATTGTATGAGCAGAAATATAATTACAGCTGCATTATTACTTACCACTTTCTGAGAATCACCTTCCAAAGGTCCGGACTGAGAATCAGAGATTTCTTCTTTACTCGCCATTTCCATATGTGTTGAAACACCTGAAAAAAGTATTTGATCATTTAATAATGTTAATAATTACAGTGTGGCAGCCATATTTCATTGAATTTAAAGAAATATTTGACCTGTGGGTACGTTTTCCAGTGATGACTGGTTTTCTTGAATGTTGAAATTCAGGCTGCAATCAAATCATGCGACCATATGTTACTCATTTATGCGTCATGCAATTTTATTTTCTCAAAAGGATATTGAACTTCAGTATAACCTTCTAGGGTTTTACCAAAGTTCAATACCACCACTCATGCAACGTAGAAGATTTGATTTAGCCTTTGCATGATAACCTTTATAGATTCAAAGTGTTATCACTGAACTAAACAAATTGCAGAAACATTTCAAATGTACAATATGTCCTTCAGATCAGGGATTTGAGCATTTGGATGAACAGCCATGAATAGCAGATTGCACAACAACACTTGTTCAGTGTACAGTAGGATGCTTGTTATTAAAGTGTTATTGAACTTCTTTTAAACCCTTCACTCTATACCTTCATTACCTCAGTCCACACGTTGATGTTCGGGATTGCAGTATTTAATGAACCAAAGTTTTTTTTCCGTCTCCATTGGCTTCCAATATTCCTTACTTATAATTTATCTACGAAGCTGCTTAAAGCATATCCATGTTTCCATAAGATTCCTCTGCCAAATTTATCTTGGGTCCTCGAGGCTATGGCCAGATACAGGTATGAGTTGATGGAAGCCAGTGGAGGTTAAAAACAACAATGATAGATTTGGTCTGATGAATAGAGCAACCACAGTGAATACTTGATATCAAACGCCAGCGCGTGGGATAAAGTAATGGGATGTGGTGTGTCAGCGTTCAATATCACTTCAAACTATTTGAAGAAACAAACAAGCAACAAACAAGCAACTAAATGCGTAATTAATTCACTCATTCATTCTAATATGATCATATCTAAATGTAGATGATTGAATGAATCAATTAAATCCACTTTAGAATAACTCAAATATTCTTATATTCTTATGCTTATTTTAGCTGTGAACACTTAAATAGTCCATGCCATTTGATATACTGCCTTAAACAAATAGTAATCTCTCACCTCACCACCTTTAGACAGCTTTTCTTGCATATATTTTCTATTGGCTTCTCTCTCACTTCTTTTGCTCTTTGGTGACAGAGCAGCGCATAGTTGCTGTTGTCATTGCTGGCCCAGAATGTTCCAACTGGGGTTTCATATCGCAGACAGAAGTCCACCCTGGCCCCCTGCTTGCTAAATGGGGGCACCAGGGTGAGCTTAAAGGAGAAACCATCTGTTACCCCGTTACTGGAACCGGGAATATACTCGGCTAGCAGGTCAAAGTGGCTGGCCCAAGCGTCCAATGTGGTGCGGATGTAAACCGTCTTGTCAAAGGAGATGTTGAGAACGCGGATCACTCCTTTAAGCGTAGTGGTCCCAGGGAGCAACTCGACGGTCTCCAGCTCCACTTTCTGCTGTTGGACCTTTGCGAGCAGCTCCTCAGAAGACAGAGGAAGGGGGAATAGAATGGACAGATAATACTCTTCTGCCTTTTTACCTGTGCCCTCCAGGAGGTCGTAGCCGGTGGGCTTGGGCACATCCCACGTGGCGAACTCCTTCACACACACCAAGCTGAGGCCTTTGGCATCCGCAAAGGACACACGCCTGGAGCCACATGGTGGGGGTTCGGGTCCCGAATCGTCATCAGAATCGGAGGACCTTCTCCGCAGAAGGGGAGAGGACTTCAGACGGATGCCGGTAACGATTTCGGCTTCATCTTTATCTGTGTCCGAGAAACTGAGGCCTGGGACCCCTAAGAGGTTACAGGCCTCAGATGGTTTGAGTTCTCCCACAACCTCCATTTGGCTCTCGGCAACAGAGTTGGGGAGCAACTGTAGCGTCTGCTTTGAGCAGCTGACATTCAACATGCTGGGACTAAACAGATGGAGTCGAGTTACAGAGGACATTGTAGCAAGGGCCAACACTATAAATAGGCGTGAAAAAGACTTCAACTATTTACAGTAGTCTCAATCCAGGAGAGCACTACACTATCAACATGTGTAAACATCCTTTATTATTCTATTCTGGGCTAAAAACACTTAATTTAAACATTTACTTCACAAGTACCACAAATCCCAGAAGTTTCTTAGTATGTTTACAGCTTAATCCCCTTTTCCTTATGGAATTATCCGAATGTCTCTCCTGAGAGTTACAGGGCTATTTTCAACAACTGACATTTACCATGGAAATTAATTTATGTTTTGTATCTTTTGGCAGATACTGGTTCACACGAAACAGCAACAGAGAAATAGAGCATAATATTTCCTGCCCAGACTGCTGTATGGACAGTAAAGTAAAACATCCATCACAGAACATTTTCTTGTAAGAGGTATAAGATTTTCAGTTGCGGACTTACACTACATGCAGATCAAGTCCCCTGTGTAGGGGGACACCAGACTATCTATCTAATGACACCAGATTCATATGATAAGTTTATAGTTGGGAGATGCCATTACGGCCAGCTTCTGACCCCCAGAATGTATTTTCAGGAGATGTCTCAATACCTTAAGGGGTAAAGGAGTCACATGACCGCATCGTGTTCATGACACCCCAACTGCAAACTTTCTGTTTTGCCTGGCTGACGTGTAGCCCCAGACTTGAGGACATAAAGAAACATTTGTCCTTTGTTTATTTCACCCACATTGTCTCTTCATTTTCCAAACCGTTATAATTAACCAGCCAAGTCACCTAAGGACAAGAACAAGGAAGATCAAGTCAACCAATGTGTGATGGAGTCCAGAGATTTATGTTTCACAATCCAATTATCAAGTGCAGCACATTAGAAAGCAAGACGACCAGAATATTATGATCTTGGAGAAGGTCAAGAGTATTTTATGGGGTTGGAATATGTTGTGTTATGTGGGGGAAGAGCATACTAGGAGGTTTTGTAGATAAGGGTCAGAGAACAAATTCATACCTTTACAGGACATCCAAAAATAATCCATAATCCTGCATGAAGAAGAGGACTTGCTTTCCAATTTCCTGACTTGGCTCCAAAAAGGCCTGGAGATAAATTCATTATTCAGATATAAAGTTTTAAAATGATGCATAACCACATCTATGTTTACTGTATTTTTTTTACAGTATTTATGACCTTCTATATTATTCTATGACTCATTTATTATATGAGAGAACAGGTTAACGATAGCTCCAGTAGATGGCAGAACGTTGCTTTGGTAAAAATGTATGTTTGAATCTTTCAGGTCTGTGCTGTCCTGAAGAAAGAAACATGTAATGATTGGTCTCTTTCAAAAAAGCTGCTTGTCCTAAACTGTATATCTTGTGAAATATCGGGGGAGAAAAAACAATAACCGCAGTGTTATTATTTTTACAGCAACCAAACAGACAAAACTAAAATTATGTCTGTCTAATGTGAAATATGCTAATGAAAGTTAATATTTTAGTAAATTACATTTAAGGAGTGAGATTGTCTCAGGGGAGTAATTTCAGGACTGCACAAACAAGCTTTGTTGTGGTAAACTACTTAAAGTACTTAATTTAGGATGTTCACTTGTGCATATACAAATAATGCAGGTATTATTGAGATCTTCATTAATACTCAGATACTGTACTATATAATGTTATGTACATTACACAGTATCAAATATTTTCACACTATCAAATATTTTCAAGATTTTGTGTCATTTTGTATTTTTAAGGCTTTGCATTTGGCTTTGTTCTGACATTTATAGACGGAAACAAGGGTAGCCTTATTTACTTAATGTAAAAGCTAGGAAATATGTAAATGTTTGAGAGATTGGCAAAAACAAAAATGTTTGACAGGGAAAAAATATCTTTAATAGAAATATAATTATTCTGAATGTGTAAGAGGCAATAATATACACATATCTGCAGGTGAACACTTACATTTTTGCTATAATTGGCTTTGTGGATATGATTTTCACATCTGTCACTGCTTCACTGGGTGACAGGGTGACTCCACCCCCATCAGGTAGAGCTCAACTCAATATCTCCACCAGCCTCACTTAGACGACTGTATGACTGAGACATCCACTGCCTGGGCTGCCTTGACAACACTGTTTATCTTAACGGTATGTGGTATTTATTATTATGTTCCCATGAACAGGATTAGTGTTATTGTTATAATAGCCTTTCTTAGATTTTTTTTTTTTTTGTAAATTAATTTTTACTACTTTAATTTTAATTTTAATTAGATTTTTGTGATGGGAGGCCTAATGATGAATTTAGTACTGTATGTACATTTGTACCATCTCTCAAAATAGTGAAATCTGCTGTCTGTTTCCATATAGCATGCATTCGGGTAAGAAGGTCCTCTTTAAAAACTACTGTGTACGAAAAGGCTATTTTCTAGAGACTGGTGAAGGCGTAAATATAAATATGTAATAAATATGCTCACTGATCATGTCTAAAAAGTGTAACCTATTTCATTTATTATAATACGTTTACATTACTGCACATTTCTGACATATTTTTAATTATGTGGTTTGTTATTATGCTATTATTATATTATACAAACACCAGATTTTGAGTAACATGACTAAATTGTTTTCTTGTTTTACGCTATTTATTGCTGTATATATTTTACAAGCTGCACTGTATGTGAATTCAGAATCACTGTTTAAAAACAAGATGTTAGAAGCTGGAAGACTGCAACACATAAAACACTTGTAACAAGACACTTAGAGATGAGAATGCCTTTTCTGTTACTGCTGGCTCCTATTTAAAAATGTTTTCTGTTCTAATAATACTTATAGAATAGAAAACTACTGTACGTTATTGTGTACTACTCCACGGTATGGTGTTTACATGCACACTCATATTCCGCTGTTGCCCAGAATGTTAACATATTCTGGAATATGTCAATATTCCAAATGGAATATGTGAACTGTGAACATCATACTGACATGTTCTGGACAATAGGGAAATATTATCGTGCTTGTAACCTTAGCTACTAACACAATTATTTCCTGTTTGTTTTTCAGGTTTTGCAGTAGGACTTCCATGGGAATGCCTGATTCTCCACTGGCGTCCTGACAACCCAGGCCCGTCAATGACCCAGTCAGCAGTACAGGAGAGACACCAGCTAACGTGGACCGAAAGAGCTTTTAATCTCCAAACAGGTGCCTCCTTCCTCTTCTCCATAAGCAGAGGAAGGGAATTGCGATAGGTAAACAGGAATAGCCCGCATTGGATGTTCTCTGAAAAGACACAGACCCCCAGAGTGGGCGAGCTCTGTTGACAGTGGCAGGGATTTCATATAAGATCTGATGCGAGTTGGGGGTCGACACGTAGAACTCTGTTTGTCCTTCATTATTAGTTTGTGAGTCGGGCAACAGGGAGGAATAATTGTCCACAGAGCCAGACCAAATAGCTGCAAGTCAAAGGCAAATAAGCATAGCCCAACATGATTATATGGTTGTCTGTTACAATTCCCTGCTGATGAATCTTAATCCAGAGGATCAACACGACAACATAGAAGATGGACTGATGGTCACACCCCTTTTACTGGACCTGCCTCCTTAACTTGTCTTTTTATTCTATTTGTAGTCTTAGATGTAGTCCTCATGTTGAGAGACCTCAATAATCTTTAGAAAGGAAAAAGGGCTTTTATTTATTTATAATATGTCTTTGAAATCACTGTGGCAACGTTTGTTGGGCTGACATCACGTTACTTTGGTGTGAAGACATAATAACAATATCTTTTTTCCTAGAACATTCTAGAACTATAGAATAATACTAGGGACTAAATTATTTTGCTTTAGGTTTCCATTCATAATCCAAGAGAAGGGTCTCATTTCATCCATGCAGGTTTATGACCAGATGAAATAATTAGAAATAGAGCTAATAGAATATACCGGAAACGTCTCCTGGATTCATCTACTAGCACTAAAATAACAACAAAAAAACAACTATAATGCCACAGCAAAACACACATGTTGTATGTTTTCATCGACTAGTGCTTTTTCTCGATCAGTCCTTGGGGTTTTCATCTCAAAGGATTTTAATGTGCTTGTGTGTGATAAACTTGAGGCCCACTACAGGTTTTTATTTCATAACATCCTATATTATCAGAAAAAGAAGTCATAAACAATGTTGGGCCACTTAATACAAGATACATAAACTACCCACCTCACTACAATTAAGGTTTTCTATGATAATGAAGGACAAAAGACTAGCTATACTGTAGAAAATTTTAAAGAAATAAAAAAGGACAGCTACATAATGGTTTGGAAGGTTAAGAGACTAAATCCTAACTTTAGGTAATGGATTATTTTCTTAAATGGGTATACAGTATAGCATTTTCTCAAAAAAACTCAAAAAAAAATTGTGTCTGGAATTACCCTTGTGGTTGAAACCAGCATTTCAAAATCATTGTTGATTTGGTTTGAAAAACAGAGACTCCAAGCCCCTCTCTCGCCTGAGTGCTGATTGGTTGGCACTCCTCCCTACCCAATCCCCTTACACGTCTGTGCACTTTTGTGTTTCAAATACCATGCCATGTGAGTACCAGGGGGCGCTATAACGCAATTGAGGAGTGTACCTGTACATACTGTATTTATGTATTGAATTCTATTTTATCAGGATAAACCCTTAGATTGTTTTCAAGGGGGTCAAGGGGTTTTTAATTAAACGAAACAAAAACAAATCTAACTCTACGTTTTATGTGTATGACTCATTTAAAGCATTTAAAGAAAGAAAGGCGGAAGGCATATCTTTTAAGGGTAGCTGTTATTTATCATTCACTAAGTACCACTGTGGACCAGTTATTATTCTGTGAGAGTATGCAGTTATTAATACGCATACACTTCTATTAGGGAGTCAAAACAAGCATGTAATTGTGTTGCTAATTAACTGGTCAACCGATCTCCCGCCTCGTTTAGGGTCAATGACCTACCATGATGATGTTCACAATAGGTTGACAGCACTGTTTTGTAATTAGATTGGTAATATACCCGCTCATTGGTTATTACTGTTAACACTTGACACTTGACTCTTCTCCCCCTCTCTCTTTTTCCTTTCGCTTTGCTCTGGGAAATGTAGTCTACGCCTGCCCTTCATCCGTGCCCAACTTCGCTGGAGGTCATTTGCTCCGTTGATGGGACACGCCGTACTAAACTTTGCCTTAGCCTTGTCTTCAGTTTAACATAACAGACTTAAGGGAACAAGGTGACTTAACCAAGTGAAGTTGTTTGTTGTACACTACAAAAAAAACGGTATGAAAATGTCACGATTATTGTGACCAAAATTATAAAGGTTATCAGTATTATCGTGGTAGTGTTAAGATGTGCTGAAATCTTTAAAAAAGTACCGATACTGATAAGTTTTATATTGAAAACCACAAATAAAGTTAGCAGCACTATGCACTTTTTGTTTGCGTGAACATTAAAATAATAACATAGCCAATACCTTATGTAAACATATGAAAACCATATCAAATGTGAATTGTTATGCTGAGTTCTGCCTGCCCACCGAGAATTAAATCTTTTTAGACACTTTAGAGTCAAACATTGTTACCAGCTCAAATTATGGGCTGTTTTGACTTGACATTAACACTGGCAACATAGGACTTAAAATAGCACAGGTAGCCTAATAATATAGGCCTACACATCTACCAAATAATGCATCACTGCAACTTTATTTCTCTATGAACCAAATGTTTTTTTCAGGAAATATGTTTGTGCCATTTTGGCTGACAGTGTGAATGTCAGGTCAATAATGACCCAAGATGAAATAACAGGGAATGCGTTCCTTGGCCACCACAACCAGTTCTTCCGAATAATACATTTAGCCCTTACGGTAATACTCAGTAAGGACACTTATGAAACTGTGATAGGAATAAAACGGTTATCAACACATGCTTTATTTGATCGGGTTTGGCATTTTCCCCTTTTAAAAACACCACCGAGTTCGCCTGCAGAAATATTGACACATACATTTTCGACCAATCTAATGAATTTCTACTTCTACTGAGTCAAATAAAGGCTACTGCGAGGTGCATGCCATTCTCGGCGGGCAGGCAGAACTCGGCATAACACCGACAGACTTTAAGCGTGGTAATCAAACACGGTTTTAGGATAATAAAAAAATAGAAATGGCAATACTAATTGCAGTTTCGGGAATTTTAACGTGGTTTATCGTGAAACTGGTAACCGTTTAATCCTTAGTTGTTCTGCACCTAGGAAAACTTGATAAAAGTGAATTTTGCCAAGAAAATTTCATTTTATAACATTCCCTGAAACAGGTCAATTCATGAGGTAAATCAAGTCACATGGTCTTGCCAAGTGTCTTTAAAGAAAAATAAAAATGTTAATCTTTAATGCAAGATCGATGCACTGGCTACAATTAGATATTCGATCCTATCCTCCTTCTCCTCTCCTTTCTACTCTGTTAGATCAGTTCTTAGAATACTAAGCAGTCTTAGGCTTTAGGCTGCTAGAATGTTGTTTGCTTGCAATAACCGGTGGTTAACTGGTTAAACTTTTGACAAATGTACAGATTGCAAGTTGCTTTGGATAAAAGCATCTGCTAAATGCTGTAAATGGAAATATTTGTATTATCTTAGTAGGCTTAGATATTGTAGCTAATATTCACATAGGCCTATAAACACCTAATGTGTCTTACCCTAATTCTTTGCTGCTCCCATGACCTAACTGGCACAGGATCCCTTTGATTACAGCTGACCCGATCTGACCCGAGGTGCTCCTGGCTACAATGGCTCCTCAGCAGGTACAACAGATTCTCACAACCAGCCAGCTTCAAGCTCTGCTCCGTCAGCAACAACAAGTCCTTCTGCTGCAGCAGGTATACTGTTGCTGTTCAATATGCTGGACTATATGGGGGTCTCGTTGCCTTGGCTACTGGTTGTTTTAAAAATGGTTCCTGGTTGGAGTGATATAGTGGTGTCTATATGTTTATGTATGTATTGCACGAGTTTGGTGTAGGAGGGCGACATCTACAATTTACGTGTGCGATGTTGATTACCTTTTTTTTTGTTAGCAACATCTGAAAGAGTTTTACAAGAACCGCCAGGAACAGTTGCAGCTACAGGTGCTACAGCAGTCAGGACAGAAGGATAAAGAGGTACGTGTTTCAGTACTGAAGGGGTTCATTGAAGGGGGGTATTTTGACATTGGGGAGGGGGTCTCCCAGCACAAAGGGTCCTGGGTTCGTTCACTTACTTGGGCCTGCTAGCATCCTTGAACAAGAATGCTAACCTTTACCTATTGTACTCCCTGCAAGCCTCTTTGGGAATCTACTGAAATCAGATATTAAAGGCGGGGCCAGGACTCCCAAGTCATTTTTTGACTTTATTTGAATATATAATTATTTAAAAACTACTTTTATTGTCTTAATAATATTGGATTGTAATAATAATAAATAAACTTTTCAACGGTGCTCATGTTTTTTTATACATATATTTCAATATATTCTATATATTGTTTTATGTTTTGTTAATTCTAAGTTTGTAAGTTGTACAAAATCCCTACATAACAAAATCTTCCTCCACAGCAGTTGGTATTCCAGCAGCTTCTTCAGCTCCAACACCACCATCATCATCATCAGCTCCTCAGGGTGCAGAGACCCCTGCTTCCCTGCCCTCCCTCGTCTCCAGGTCCTCCCCCTCTATGTGAATCTTAAAACGCTACTGAACTCTGTATGTGTGTAACGGAGGCCAGCGGTACGGCGAGGTGCTGAGCTGTGCAGAGTAAACCTCACTCCCCGACACCTTAAGAGTCGTGCTAGCGACAGACAGACGCTAGGGCCCATTGGGTTTTAGCCTCCCTTGCTAACACGTCCGCCTCCCACACAGGGGATCTGGGTTCAAGTCTGGTGCGGGACTGGACCGGTTACATATACTTATGTCATTCCAATCTGATGTATGTATTTGAGAAAAGATGGAAGTCCATTTCAGATGAAAGTGCTAATCTGGTTCCGGTCAGCGAATAATGAAGTATTTTTTTTACTACACGGCTGTGAGGATTTACATCATAATATTCCCCACATATAACATGTCCCTCTGGAGACAATTTGAAAGAGATGTTTCGATCTCTAAACTAAACAAACGTTTTCTTGTGTGTTTTAGCTGGCTTCAGCCCTGCGGAGATGCAACAGATATTGAAAGAGCTAACCGATGGAATAACAGACAAACTACACTCAACCCCTAATCCTACCAATTTCACCTCAGCTAAAGTCTTAGGGAGACCGACCAATGACCACAGGTATTCCCACCCCTGGAAAAACCGAATGGTATACTCCTGTTCAGTAAACGGAGACAGCTGATGTAGGCTTTTTGGTAAACATCAAAGATTTTTTATTCGTACATGTTTTTTTTTTGTTGCTATCTTTGAAAGCAGGAAAGTGTTTGTTTGCAATTGCATTGAGACTTTCCTTTGTAATTCCCCTTGGGACGATTTATTTTGTTTTGTTTGTTTTGCTTTTTTGCTCTGCCACCAATACTATTTTACACAAAGAATTTCTACGCGTCTACATGCAAGGTATCAAAAGTAAGGAGGTTTTCGTTTATTTTCCTCTGCTCCTACCAACGGCTCTCTGCCACTCTTGAGCAGCATTTTTCAGATGTTTTGTGGTTGTTTTGTTGGTGATACCTGGCTGTTGTTGCTTTTAATCATACAATACATTACCTTTCTCCTCTAGTGCTGTTAGGGGCGCTGGCGCAGAAACACACATTCTCTATGGCCACGGTGTTTGTAATTGGCCTGGATGCGAGTCTGTCTGTGGGAACACCAGCAGGTTTCTCAAGTAAGTTTCCTCTCATCTTTTGTGCACTTGACTGTTTTTTGTGTGCATATGTAGGCGATGTGTAGTTTTTGCGTTTCTGAGGAATCCACCGTTTTCTCAGACATCTGAGCAGTGAGCATGTCCTGGATGAGAAGAGCACAGCCCAGTGCAGAGTCCAGATGCAGGTGGTTCAGCAGCTAGACCTTCAGGTGAGTGTACAGTATGTCCCAGAAAAATTGGGTAAATAAATACAAAATAAACAGAATCGCTGTTTGGTTCCACGGTTGTAGGCAAACCTCAAGAAAACGGCTATGACAGTTTTGTTTTTCTTCGTTTTAGTTTTTTTCTTGGTAAAATCACGGTTTTACTATGATTTAGCTTTACGAAAGTATTACTATAGTGTATCTATCAAACCTTTGGTAATAAACCATGGGTAAAACCAAAATACCATAGTAAAACGATGGTTACCATATATATCGACCATAGTGAGTTTCCATTAAGCTCATGAAGCTGCCGCTCTTCATCTTACCTCCTCCTTTTCTCTAAAAGCTCTCCAAAGAAAGGGAGCGTCTGCTGGCCATGATGTCTCACCTCCACCCACCGGCTGCAGAAGCTCATCTCTCTGCGCCCGTGAGTGTTACCTGAAGTTTGCTTCAGCCACTGACCCATGCAGTCGACAGGCAGAGAGCGTGCAGTCGGGGGGGGGGCGGGGGTTCGCGTGAAAATGGGCCTTAAATTGTATGGTTCTTTAGAGGTAATGCTCCGCTCTCTGTCCGCTGCGAGCGACACTAAAGACGAGGTGCTGTGGAGCGTGAAAGTAACTCCTAGTGTTGCCGTGGCGGCAGAAGCCCCTGTCTGTAATTGGAATTTAGTGCCGTGACCTTGGCTGCATTTATTCTTTGATGAGTCCCGAAAACACGGTGTCATTTACCTAGATGGAAAGAACCGCCGCGGTACGCCTACTTGTCCTACCGTAGGAGATTATGGCAACAAATGTTTCATTGTTCCGATATTTCTTTCATCACGGGCGCGTAGAGGAACTTTCTCTGCACGTGGAACGCAGCTGTTAGCCCCAGGTGGCTGCCAGCGCGTCTCCAGAGACACCAGCATAACGGGAAAACTAATCATTTGTTAATCTGGCAAATACTGCACCACAATCACAACACTCACAGAACGATTTCACCCTATAATTAGCAATGATTGACTCTCCTCTTCTTAGCAAATTAGTGGAATCACCTCAGAGGGGGTGAATCAAATCGCTCTGTTACAGTGTGTTCTGTAAATCCTCTTCTTTCCTGAACCATTTTCACCTTGATTACCATCTCTTATAGCGTTGCTCAGTGCCAGGTGTCACCGTCTCTGGGAGGCTGCATTCGCCGAGCCCCTCAGACTCAGCCCAGCTGCCCCCCACACTTCTAGCCCCTGTCAGTCCTCCCTCCCAGGGTCTCCGTGGAGGAGGGCCTCCCGGTCACAAGCCATGCGCCGGGGCCATAAGACAACGTCACCACACCTCACTGTCTTCTTTGTCCACAGGTAAACCATAGAACTACCAAGCCTGACTGAGGGCACATCTGCCTTTGCACTTCCACTCAAGTCTCACTCCTAATTCCTTCTTTAGACAATGAATATGAGCTGTACAAGAACACTGATATCAGACCACCTTTTACCTATGCAACGCTAATAAGACAGGTGAGATCAGTGCCGTGGAACAGAACTGATTACTTTGGTGCGATAGCCATCGCACGGAAAAACCTACGACGCCATATGCTGTCTCTTCCCCAGGCTATAATGGAATCCTCACACATGCAGTTAACCCTCAACGAGATATACAGCTGGTTCACACGGAAGTTTGTTTATTTCAGACGAAATGCTGCAACATGGAAGGTAGTTATACTTTAATGATGGCATGACTTATCCCAAGCCTTAAAAGGGGGCATTTTACTCAATTTTATATGATTACCTGAAACCAATATGTATAATTTTTTCCCACCTTTCCCACCCAGAACAAAACAGCCTGTTTTTGAGATTCATATTATTCATAATAATGAGACACTGGGTGCTGATTGGCCCATTTGAAAGCTACTTTGTTAGAAGTTGGAAAAGGGGGAGGAAAGTTCCTCTGTGCGAGGAAGAGTGCACTTAGGGGCGGGCTAGTGTCAGTTTTAAGTTGAAGATGACTGGTGCCCAGTTGTGAGGTATAAATGAGCACTGTTTTCTGATGACAGCGTTTCTCGTAGAAAAACAAGGATACTAATCTCATGTTTTCACACATTTCACATAGCAGTATTTCTTATTCATTCCCCCATACAACCCCCTGTATAATACCATCTCAGTTCTCTTGTACTATATTTGCCTTAGAACGCAGTACGTCACAACCTGAGCCTCCACAAGTGCTTTGTGCGTGTTGAGAACGTAAAGGGAGCCGTCTGGACAGTGGACGAGGTTGAATACCAGAGGAGAAGGTCCCAGAAAATCACAGGGTACAGTTTATTTTCTTCAGTTTGTTTTAACGTCATGGTAGATATATTACAGGAATATATGTTTGTGTAGGCCTAGTGTTGGTCAGGACACAAGGATTTGGCCTGTGTGTGTCCATGAATGCAAGAATGAAACAAGCAATCAAAGAATGGATAACTGTATTAATAAACAATTAATATTTTAATTAAGAGACACTATGTGTCTGAAATTACCCTTGTGGATATTATTATTATTTTTTTTTAATTCATACCTGTTCCACATCTGAATTATGAGGCTTGCAAACTTCTCAAACTGTGTCAAATGCCCTAGTTTTGAGGGGTTGGAATAAACATACGTATACATACATACAATGTATGTATTGATTCATGCTTTGTGCTTGAATTAAATTAATACAGTATATGATAGCTTTCCATTACTGTTATTCTGCAGGAATCCATCATTGATGAAAAATGTGTCCTACAGCTTTGCCTTGGGGAATGCTCTGCAGGTAACAGGATATTCAGTATTGCTTTCTACCATCTTACTTGTTGCTATTAAAGTTCACCGGTTGATGTTCCACCTTTATTTTGTTTGACATTACCACTGCAGTTTAACACAGAAGGTACAAGCCGAAACTCAGCGGGCCAAACACGAGAGAACGTGTCACTAAAGGTGGAGACCAGCCATCACAGGAATACTGGCTCCTGCTCACAAGTCAAACCGTGAGTTTGCTTTAGTGTTTCCTTAGATAGTTACGATAGAAAATGTGTTAAACGTGAGCTCACTTAGGGTAGGGTGCATATCTCCACTAAGGCTGAACAAAAAATCCACAGGATCATTGCTAAAATCTGATGAATTTCATAAGAATCAAGACTCTTCAACTTTTTAAGGTGTTCTGCTAAAGAACAAAAAAAACGAGAAATTATATATTATGATATAGTGTTTTGTGACAGAAAGTGCCATGATTTTCATTTCTCTCAGGTCTCGCTTTTTTAAAGAGGAAACATTGAATTTAGAAGATCAAGAATCTCTGATATCACTGATAACATCAGCGGGTCTACGAGATCTGCAAGGCTTGACGGAAAATGAGGAAGAGCAATTGTCTGACCTGGAATGACCCACAAACAGACTTCTATTAACTGGTATGCAGGAAAGTAGAAGAAGACAACCATTTGTAAATTCAGAATACATTACTGTGTGTTGTATTGGCCAAGTACGAAATCACAATAAGAATCACAAAATCATTGTGAATTGTGTTGCTACTGATACAATTTAATTACATTGTAATGGCAATGCTATTACAATGTAATGTAATCCTTTCTGCTTAAAAGATAACAATAAAGAACTAAAAAAAAGTACTTAGATTAGTTTTAATTTTCATCCACTGTAAATAAAAATAAGGCATTCATTATCTGTTATGAAACAAAATTGAAATCCATTTGTTTTAATATTTTTGTGGTATTTACAAGTTTTGACAGAAATTCCTATATACAGTATTGAAAAAAACACAATGTGAATCCTGTTTTTACATTTTTATACAATATTTGCAAATATGTTTACGTGAGTGTCTTTACTTTGTGTCTTCACTTGGAATATATACTATTTACAAAAAAAGAGTCTAGTCTACTAGTACGTGAGTCTGCTAGAGTCAGTCTACTAGTACGTGTCTCAACTGAAATTGTTCGATTTAATCCACTTTTATACAACTTTGAGTATTTCATAATTATTTAGGTTATATATTCTGATGTTGGATGCAGCAACAGTAATTTAGTTTCTCTTTAACTGTATGTACAAGTAAATATATGAACATGTTTGTGTATTACTTTTCATTTATTTATACAAGTTTATTAACTGATTGCAAAATATTGGAGTATTAATGATCCAAGGTTTATGCTATTGTTACACACCAGCACTGTTTTGCACTGTGACACTGTTATAGCGTTGAAGCCGAACATAACGAAATATGGAAACCTTTTTTCACACCTCGAGATGATCAACTATCTTGATTCATTGAGTTGCCCTGTTTTGTCCCGTGTAACCTGTGCACAAACAACCAACTGTAAATGGTGTGACACAGCCACGATGTTTACAATTACAATTACGACATTTAGCAGACGCTTTCATCCAGAGCAACTTACAGTACAGTGAGTACAATATAATTACAATATAAGTATTAAGGAGGTAGATAATGATCATAGATAATGAGATGAATTAGTGTATTAGTAGACTCAGAAAGTTCTCACGCATGGCTAGACACTTTCAAAAGATCCACATCCAACGTAAAAAAGTAGATAGCTTTCACCACAAAACACAGAACAAAGGTCCCAGTATTTCAAGCTATTTCATCTCCGTGAGTTTCAGAGTTGTGTTTTGATTATTGTCAGCAATTGTCGTGGCTGATAAAGAGTTGGCTTTACCTACTCTGTTGCCTCCGAGGGCTTGCTTTGATACATTGTCAGCCCATTAGGTGACACTTTTTGATTACGTCTCCGTGTGGCATGTTTACTGACTGAACATTAACATGGCGCCAGGGAACTTCAACAGCTTCACTTATGTATTGCTTTGATGTGCCATACACTCATAGTGAGGTGGGCGAGTGAACACTGTTTTTCAACATAGCATTTTGACAGCACTTAGTCAACAAGCCCTCCAAGAGAGCTTGTTGTCGTGGAAATTTGGATATTTCCCTAGGGAGAAAGTAAATCCACAAATGAGCAATCGACAAACTGGTGTCTTTTACAGTATTTATTTAACAATGAGGGAAACAACAGAGAAGTA
>JAOEHI010033162.1:8243-23905 GCA_025447815.1 Percopsis transmontana | reverse complement strand
CCCCCCCCCCCCCCCCCCCCCCCCCCCCCCCCCCCCCCCCCCCCCCCCCCCCCCCCCCCCCCCCCCCCCCCCAGTCTAATGCAGTCTCAGTCGGCTAATTTAGGACACGGCAGAGAGATTTTGTGCCACCACCAAGAACAAATCTGTAACTATAATGAAAAGAACCCTAACAAACAGGCCTATATTCTGACTGGTCTAAGCAGGACTGTACACATTGTGTTAGTTCTTGTATATAAAAGGATTAAAAGGATAGGGGGAAAAAGCCAGTATTGGCGTTGCCTTCCCTTCTTATAATTCCCTCAGCACCTTGGAGCTGAAGGGTACAGCAGAGCACGGCATAGGGAGCCAAGAAAAGACGTATAAACACACACACACACACACACACACACACACACACATATAGAGTTAGGCACACTGTAGAGCCAAACTTAGTGACCTCCACCACAAGCTGATAACTGACAGCAGCCTGGGATCCTCTCTCCCTCCCCTCCCTCCCCTCCCTCCCCTCCCTCCAGCCACGGGGCACGACAGAAACACTGTCCCGCCGTGGCCCCTCCCTGCAAATCTTATAAACGAGTCAGTCACTTCCGACCCAAGTCTCCCCTCTCTCTGGGTCCCCTGGGTAGGCGAGGAGGAGGAGAGAAGGGGCTGGTGGAGCCGACGGTAACCATGGCAACCCCCCCCCCACACACACACACACCCGCCGCTGGCTTGCGTCTCATATTCCTCGGCTTACCTGCTCTTGTATGAGCTGAAACAGGGAGCTTCTATCCATATACTGGCCCGTGAGTTGAGAGGAGTCGCCAAGGACAAGGGCATCAGGGAGCAGCGTGCGCGGAGAGGGGGGGTGGGTGGTGGGAAGTGCCGGTGAGGATGCGGGAGGGTATGCGTGAGCCCTAAACGGTCGTAGCCGTCAGAGCCCCTAGGTGGCTGCTAGGCTACGTGTCCTGAAGAAAAGCATGGATCCCGGTGCTCCCCCCCCACCCCCTCCTCGCCGATGTCCTCCGCTGGAGCCAACGGTGCCGTTAGGCGGACAGTGCGCGGTGGTTCGAGCGTACGTGCGAAAATGCCATGCGTGCCGGCCGCGCGGCTCTGCGTTCGCTGTCCTAGGGCAGCGTGCGTGGCACGGAGGTGAACTAAGCAGGCGGCTGGCAGTCTGGCAGGCAGGCGGACTCATTCGCTCCCCTCCTCTCTCGCTCTCTCCACGACCCTTCGACGCTGCTACCTTCCCCTCTCTCTCTCTCTCTCTCTCTCTCTCCGCACTGCACGGCACGCATGCCAATGAGGCAGGGGAGGGGAGGTGGCCTTGCTCCACCAATGGGCGCTGGGGAAGGCGTTGCCAATGGCTGCAGCGCCTCTCCTCCTCGGGAGAGAAGGATAGACTGTACGCGCTGCGGCTGTGTAGTTTTACTACAGACAGACTGCACACGTCTGGCCTGTACTCGACACACACACACACACACACGCACGCAAAATAACTGGTTGTAAACAGTTGGGAAATCCCCCCCTACCGCAGATAGCAGAATTACAGGCTATTTAATCGTTGAGCTGCTCACCGGCAGGCTAGGTGTAGACCTCACATATCTAAAACACTGCTAGTGTCGGCTTCCCCGCAGCCACCGTGCACGTTCTGCGACAGTTAATATTTCCCTTCTAATTACACAGAAGCCCATATTAGCGCCCTGATTGCACAGTGAGCCGCCCACCCTATAATGCTAACACCCATTGAGAGGGTTTGTTTGGACGGCTTACCGATGCCGACGATTATTGCCCACACGCAAATCCCACCACCGTTGCCCTGCGTACAATAGATGAGCATGAGCAGTGCCAGAACATAAGACCCTTCTGTGTTAATCTCATACATATTGTAGTGCCGAGAAGGGTTCTTTTTGTTGTTGTTGTTGTTAATAATAATAATTAGGAACTAGTTCACCTTCATCGAAGGGGGCAGTGGTTTCTGTAGCCCTTTATACATATCGTTTTCACGGGGGGAATATTGCACCTCTGGTATTCCGGAATGCCGGATTGCTATGTGAAAGGACACACCGGGGTGGCGATATGCCCGCCTCCGTTTGGTTCAGTGTAAACAAGCGGAGGCGGCATAATGAAGGGGTCTTCTTAACGGCATCCCTCCTATGAAGGGCAATACAGGGAGGGATAAATGTCCCTCCTGACCCGTTGATGGCTTCGAATGCGAGCGGAGTGTCGAGGCAGGGGTGACCCCCCGGTCACCTCAAACTCACCGAGTCACCTACAGTTGCGCTGGGCGCCGAGCAGTGCCTCGGCCTCTTGAAGTGCCCCCCCCCCTTCGACTGTGCCGGATATTGGGACACTCCATCTTTCCTCAACAGGCTAGCTTGTAAAAATCGCTTCGCTGTGCCATTAATAACAACAGCCAGGCCTGCTCATTAGAGATACGCATCTCCTCTGCCTCACTGGCTCTACGGAATGCTGGCACACTGTAAAAAAAATTACCTTGTTGCCGTTAGCTGAAAACAAAATGTCAGTGGATATTTTATTTTATTATTTTTTACAGTGTAGCTGGATGATTAGAAGGGCCCGCTGCTTGATTTATCATACAAGGGAGCACAGCAAAGCATTCTTTGCCACGAGCATGCCTGGGCCTATAGGCTAAATGACCGTACTCCTAACAAGGGGATCAGAAGGAATAGAGTTCCATTACACACGCGCTCTCACCAGATCCTTAGCCTTATTTACGACCTTCACTGTCTGCAAAAAAAAAAAAAGGCTTTCTGTCTCCCAATGAAGGAAACAAAGTGCAAAGCTTTATTCGCCTTCGCCCCCCCCACCCCCCAATCAAATAATCAACATTCACCAGTCGTTCCTACCTTTTAGGTTGCGGTTATGAATAGACCGAAGCCGCAAGGATAATTTTAAGGTTTGAGCTAGAGGCTCTTTCAATAAATCACACTCTATGAAAGCACCATCAACCGTTGCCCTGGTTACCCTGTCAAACTGAGTACCGGGAACACATATGAACGAAAAGCGGAGGAGAGGGGGGGACACTTCTGAAGATCAAACCATATGCGTGGTAGTGGTGCTCGGAAAGAGAAAAAGCCAAGTGCCTTGACCATATATATGCTAGCAAGAGCCGTGAAGTGGAAAGCTATACGCTGCTATACGCTGCTATACGCTCGAATATACGGGTCTTATGGATGGCAATACCAGAGTGTGTTGCTCTGCAAGGTCACTCTAAAGGCCTGTACACACACACACACACACACACCCGTCACTGCTTTGACTAGAGATCCTGTTTTCTTTTTGTTGTGTCGTTCTATGCACTCTATATCAGTGTAATGAGCTGAAGAGCAGATGTCTTGTGTGATGCAGGGGTCAAAGTCAGACTCGGCCTCAACGGGAGACAACACAAGCAACAGAACCCCCAACAATATGACCCTGACAGTCTAATGAATCATTAAACCATGGTAAGCCACTGCCCTCGAACTACTGAGCCAGATCTGACTGGCATTTCCAAGGCCTCTACAGTGCCAGTGTATATATAGGGAGACGGCCAGACAAAACAAGCAGACAAGCAGTTTTCATACAGTCTCCATCTACAATATACAGTACATAATTTGGAAAGATATGTATAAAGTAATAAGGGGCACGTTGGATATTTATCGGGCCAGATTACAAAGTATATGACTTTGAACAGGGGCAGAATACACCTGCTGTGACATAATCAAAAAAGGGCGTGGCCAGAACCTCAACACGGTTACGTTACACAACACATAACAACCAATAAGGGGCAGTATCTAACAGTCACAGCATGTAAAGGAACATTCCGCGACGTTTTTGTTTAAAACATGTTTAAAACACAACTACACATGATGTTTGGAAGAGAGGCAGAGAGCGGTGTGAGGCTAGGAGAGCTGTAGGGGGAGGAGTAGAGACGAACGTAAGCCACTCAGCAATCAGGAGATACGAGAGGGACATGCACCGAGTTTGAAACCAAAACAATGTTTTTGTAACACTGGTTTCAACCAAAAGGGTCATTTCAGATACAAATCTGCACTTTATGCTGGAAAACAGGGATATTAACTCGAAGATTGATGTTGTTCATTAAACAGAAGCCATACAACCATGTTTACGAGTCAAAACAGGTTATTTTGGCTGCCGATGGCGTTAACGAGGCCTGAGGGTGGCAGGTTGCAGGCAACGTGGGAGACAGGTCAGGGAAATACAAGGTGCATCAATTACACCACCAGTTGCACTATTGTTCAGCAACCGACTGACCTCTAAATCCGCGAGACAGGTATTCGTTTTGTTGTTGTGTATTTTTGTGTATTTGTGTATTAGATGCGTCCCTGTCCGTGAAGTGGATGTTTATGGCTAGTGGTAAATGTGTGCCTTGAGCTCACAGCCAGTGTCTTTTTGCCCCTGCAAACCCACTCTGTCTTCATTATACAATTCCTCCAGCATGCAGGCATACATAATCCCCACAGCGGGATGTAGAGAACATGCATACGTTTATAGGTTGTGTGTGTACATGCACACATATAGCCCGTATACATGTATGTGTGTGTATATAATGAGTTCCTCTAACATTATTGGCTTATGCAAGCATTCGTGATATGTGTGTCTACGGCAGCTCCTCGGCCATTAGACTAATGTGCTTGTGACTCACTCACGCACCCCCACCCCTCTCTCTCTCCTGGACACTTCCTGCGAGAGGTGGAGAGAGAGTAGAGCCCAACGTGGACAAGAAAATAAACAGTAATCTCTCACAGGTAATTATTTAGAGAGAGAGAGAGAGAGAGAGAGAGAGAGAGAGAGAGAGAGAGAGAGAGAGAGAGAGAGAGAGGTATGTAATTACTGTCACACAGGCTAACTGCCTGGTTTTGTTTTTGACGGACAGACAGAGAGACAGACAGACAGACAGACAGGCAGGCAGGCAGGCAGGCAGGCAGGCAGCGTAAAAGGTTTTTGTGTTGCCGTGAAACACAATCAGCATGCAGCCAGCATGCTGCCTGTCTCTCTGGCAAACAGACTGCACAATCCTGACGGGCGAGTCCTGCGATATTCAGCTTCTTACAAGTGCTAGAAACCTTTGGTGATAATGTGGAAAAGCTATGCAGTCATATATTGGCATATTCAATTTTGGAATGTTAATCGATTCTGATTTTGCGATATTTACATATTTTTGAACATTAATGGGATTTTCTACAAGTAAATCAGTCCTATACTGTGTATGGCCACATAATAATAATAATAACTATTATTACGCATATATTTGACTAATTACATCTCTTCTTAAGACTGTCTGGCTGTGTACAGAGCCCTTTTGATTGACATGACAGTGGAACAATTAACACCTTCTTCATGATTGGTTCCTTCGAGTATACAGTATGTGTTGTCGTCATTTAGGAAACTCCCCTAAGAATTTTAACCTTCCACTTGGCCTTGCATACCTTTGCCATTCATATCTCCCATAGGGAAGTCATCTTAATCACCAGATTAGGTCTGTGCATAACTTGATGTTTTGGTATAAAAGTTAATTGCTTTTGTTAATCACCTTTGTAAATGTTGATGCATAGGATTAGTCACCATACGCATATTGCTAACTGTCAGAAATGTGAGAAGTACACAGTGGGAAGATGAATTGCACGCCAACATAAAATGCCAAAATCGCACAGCTGTGTGGGTAATGTAGTTCACAGTTAGCTAAGTAAGAGTACGCCTAATGCAGCTAACATCAGGCTTTACAGGTTTTTTTTGTATCTTACAATACTTATTTGTTATTTGGATGATTGATGCAATTCTCCTACGGTAGCTATGAATGAAATGATGAAATGACCCTAGGCACCAGCAAGTATAAAATGTTCAAATGTGCACCAAGTGACGTCAGCTCTGTACTAGCAGCGAATTAGAGGTCTGATTTACCACAGTAATTGAAAACATATCATATCAATCGTAAAGGTGTCAGTTGTCCTGCCCAAAGGTGCAACATTAATTCAGACATCGGACAGTCAGAGACGGGCGTGTCCACACGTCGGACGACTTTCTACGTTTACAGGCCTTTTAGCTGTATTTGAACTTGGCTTCCTCTGAGTGATTTGAGTAATGATGAGACATGGGGATAGATCAGTGCTTTAATGACGCTGCACACCTCTCAGTGAGATTACGAGATGGATTTAACAATCACGGGGGTCTGAGGGTCTCTGGCAGACAAAGATAGTCTTGTTGTAAGTAAGGAAAGCTTACAATAGATCTCGCTAGAGTTGCGCAATGGAAGGGAATCACCCGTATGATGAAAACTGCAGTGGAATGAATCAGGTCACTGACTGACACAGTTTTAGTGCAAACCGCTCCATTTTTGTAACCACTTGGGGCGGGGGGTAGTGATACCAAGACGGAACTCAAATTCACTTTGGTGAAGTTCCTTATCGTCACCATTAAAAACTCTACCAAGAAAGCATCATATGGGAGTCTCGCCACTCAACTGTATGCCCCATCTCTGAAATATTCAATTCTCATTTGGGAATAACTGTATGTCACAGTTATAGTATAATTGTATAATTGATACTTGGGTGTTCTGGAAGGTTAGCTCTCCTGCGTTGTGGGCAGGCTAACGCCTTCTGAGCTGGCTCCTGCTATTGGTCTGGCAGAGGGAGGTAAATTCACCCAGTGTCACAGTTGGAGTTACAATGTGAAATGTGGAGAGCCCTCTAGTGTCTAAAAACCTGTAGTTTTAACTTAAACGAAGGCTTAACTTCTCCTAGCACACCATGCTGGTGACCAGCATACCAGCACAAAAACACAACACATGCTGGTCAGCTCGATGGTCCAGCAATGCAGGTACATGCTGTTTTTTCCAGCAGGGCTACCCCACCAAAGCATAAGAACCACAGGCCAGCAAGAATATTGACAAGACTGAAACTTTGAACTTATCCCAGATCATGCCAAACCAAAGACTGAGTCACGTCTACCGGTTGAAACAAAACAAACATAACCCTGCTGTTATTAGTGGGTTCCACTGCAACATAAATGACATTGTGCAATAGTACTATAGTGCAAATGTAAACAGGCATCATGCCGGACGTAAGGAAGGCCAACTGATTGCAGGATTTCGATCCAACCAATCACGACCTCTGATTTCACATTGTAAACCCTCCTTCTCTGGATGAAGGTGTGTTAATCAGAGGATTTCGCTGCGTAGTGTTTGGTTGGAATGAAAATCTGTTTGCTCGTCGTTTAGTCTTCCACGACACAAAAAATAGACGACACATACTTCGTTTTAAACGTTTTAGATAAGATTTAGAGATTACTGCTCTGCTGCAAACTGAAACTGAAAAGATTTGTGGACGGTTAATATAAGAGTATTTAATTGTTCTTTAGCTGATGCTGCCCTCTGCTTGTGACGTGAAACATAAGCAAGACCAGGACCCGTACAGCAACTGGTCTCCAACGGTCTTTGCTTTGACTGGACAGTTTTGTGCATTGTCCAAGTCCAGTCAAAAAACAATTATTAAAATATTTGAGTCCTCACTTTTTGAACTGTATGCACTGTATTATAGCCTTTATACTTATTAATGACACAATTGTGCGGTGAGAGAGGCATTGTAGCGTGAAGACATGCCCCACAATGGCATCGATCAATGTTTGATTGACAGCACACAGGTGCTCTGAGACTGCGAGGTGGTTTGACAGCTGAAATGGTGGATATAAAAGGTAGCTTATATACTGAGATGCAGGGGGCGGGGCAGAGAGTGCTTTGGTGGGCGGCACACTATCGGGATTCAGACCCAGACAGACATACTTTGTTCGTGTGTGTGTGTGTGTGTGTGTGTGTGTGTGTGTGTGTGTGTGTGTGTGTGTGTGTGTGTGTGTGGACTGCACTTGCCGGCTGACACCTGCTCACGAGTCCAAACGTTATCACAACTGTCAGGGCTTTGAGCACACACCTAGTCCGTGGGGGACATGCAGTGTATCCAAGTGCTCGCTTAGCAGGCCTCCCTTGTGGGCTATAACGCTCACCACCACTCGCACTGCTATTAGGCCTACTATAGTTTGATCTAATCGCCGAGACAGTAGCCTACCACAGCGAGATAGCCACGGGCTGATAGGCCACTGGCTGAATGGCCAGTGACCCAGCGGCCCGTTTACTTTTCAAAATTTTGCTTTTCCATACAAATGACCAGGATGAGTATGGCATATTGAGGAGGGAATAAGACAAGCCCTTACACGCGCCGTGAGCCACACCCTGAACGGTGAAATAAACAGCTCCGTCCATACGAACTTTTGCACATCATGGTGCTGCCGAACCTACTGTAGTATAGCCGTTTGGTGTTTACACGTTACCTTGTCTGTCCTCTGGACAAGGTATTTTCAAGGTAGAACTTTCAATAAAAGTTATTAGCAGGTGATTGGACCACCTAAACAAATCATACGACCAATTGTGAGATCTTTGTTGACGTCCGAGAGGTTGGGTAAACGTTAAAGGACGTGGTGTCATTCAAGTTTGTTCCAGCCTTGATGTATCTTCATTTTTTTCTTCTTAAATTTAACAAAAATTTGAATGAAGGGTGTCAGATTTCAACACTCAGTAGGTCTACATTTGTTGGTTTGTTATTGTTTTTTTTGGTGTGGGTGTTGGGGGGGGATGGTTCACTTGTATTATATTGTATGCAAAAACACAATTGTAATTTTGTAATGAAGTTTTTGTAATGTCCAGTATTTAATCAGTGAGTCAAACTAGATTAAAAGTGGAAGCTACTTTGCATTGAAAGAGAATAATGACCATCCAAACCTATTTCCAACGTAGGCTGCATCATTTTCAATATAAAATGATGTAATCAATAACAGAGTTTCAAAAACAAAGTAAACATAATTCAATGCGTCTGCATGTTACGGCACACCGGAAGGAAAGCAAGTACAATGCGATCCTGTTATTTTTGGAAATGGAGAGTGGTAAAAAACGTTACCCGGAATGTGTTGAGCCAGCTAGAGGAGCGCCAGGAATTGATGGGGTTTTAAAAGGCTAAAATTAAAAGTTGGCTTTCGATAAATGTAGATGTTGTAACTCTTAGACCTCTGCTACGATAGTGTGTCTTTCCCCTGTAGATGCATGCCAAACGCTCACTGCACTTAGATTTATTAAAATAAACCCGAGCACAAGTGTGATTTTGCACAGAGTGGCATAAAATGAAATATAGCCGGGGTAAATTATACAGGCTTACTGATATAGGCCTATTACATAACGAATACATTATTACGTTGTGACACAATAGACTGATATTCATGCGAATTGATTTAATTTAACCGTAAACCTAACGGGTTTGCTTCGCTTTAGGAACAGTCAACCTATACTAGGCTATATGAAGTCAATTCTGGCTGACCGAAATTATTTATTATTCCATAGTCGTTAGGTTCCATCAATTATCTATAAGTAGCCTACAAGCCGTCCAACCCACGCCAACACAAGGGCCTATGCCGTTATGTATATTATTAACCCAGGAGACAACGATAGATCACAGACGATTGACCACTACAGATCACGGAGGATTACGCCCTACAGCCACTTAGAGTGACACAGGGATTATTAGTAGGAGGTCATTAGGTGGCATTCAAATTGTGCCACCTCAGTACGGGTATCTCGTTGACGTGAGCCTCGTGTGGGTCATTGTTTAAGGACATCCCTCTATCGGCCAAGGAAGGGAGTGGTCTAACGGTAGAGCAGCAAAAGTGCTGGGGTGCTGTTTTCAGCACCAACAATTCACGTACACGACTGGCCGAGGACATACTCGCACGCCTCACACTCCAGGGCTATGTGCAACACAAGCTCTCGAAATGTTAAAATAATTTTTAGATCAACCATAAAAAATAAATAAAAAAAAAGGTCGACGCCCATTATTCTACGTCCTACAGGATCGCAAAACAATGGGCAGGTTGCCTCTATAATAGCGCCATTACGCGTCCATGTACCGTATCTATCCAACGCGTCATTTCACTCTTTCATACACTCACTCGCTCACTCCCTCCCTCTTCCACTTGCTCACACACTCACCCACCTTCGCTAAGGCAACCCACACGAAGACACACACTGACACACAGCAAGAGATGGCAGCGAGAAATCGGTTTGCTCAGGCCTGATATTAAACTTAATTTAGGCGGTAGAGTTATTCGATAAGAACAGGCGAAGCGGTAAACAATGATTTGTTAGGACAGCAAGGATACTTTAGGACTTTAAAATGATCATCGTATGACACAGAGTAGCCTATATGGTTGAGTGCTATGTCACTGGTGGTCAAAATATCTAAGAATAGGCGATATAGTGAATTCACCATTGTTTGTTAGAAAAAATTGTCTTACTTCGATCAACAAAATCAAAACAATAAGAGTAATCTCAACAGTGATATGACTTTCATAAAGGGATTCAAGATGGCGTTGCATTCATGGCAATAACAGATCAAAATGTAAAACAAATATTATAGAATATTTCAAAGTTTGTTGTGTGTTGAGTGCTGTAATATTGCTACATTCCCTCTGTTAAAACCCCGAATGGATCACAGTGGAATATCAAACATGTTCATGACTGAAGTCGTGTGCACCAGCTCCTGAACAAAAGAATGCCATCAATGCGCGTACAGAAGGATATCTTTACGTTGCCCTAAACTACAATCCCACTGGGACACATCAAACGGCAGGCAAATGCACCCCTCTCTAGAATATGATGAGAAATTCTATCGTTTATTATAAGAAATCTTCATCTTAAAAGGTGTTGGCAACTTTCCTGGCAATGGAGCTCAGTCGCGGCTGCCATAGTGAGAGATATAGCCAATTCTGTCCAAAAAAAGCCCAATAAACGCATCCGAAACACCACATTGCAACATATATAAATCTATATTATCAACCCAAGCCTTGCCAGTCACTTGGATATCGTGACATTTATTTTATACGAGGTTTAACAGTAAATAATCTCAACCACGTCACTCAAAGTCAATGGCCGAGCTGTGTTAGTTGGTAAACTGCATCGATGTATTAAAAGCAAAAACGACGTTATGCATCGATCGAACCGTGCGGACCCGTTCGAGTATAGATTCGAGTTTGACGTGCACGCGCCGTTTCTCAAATATGTTCCGTTCGTTTGGGCCATTTTAACGCGAATTCTCCAAAATTGTGCACGACACGCGCTACTTCCAGCGGGTTTTCGTGTAATAAAAGTTGTTGTGCGGGAAGATTGAACGGAAACTACCGGGTGTGCGTGAAGCCTAATGTGTGCACGACCCACCCGTGGTGTTTTGCCGGCGTGTACCGCCGCCCACTTCGTATATTTGACACAAGTTCGAGGATGAAGAAACACAAACGGGACGGCGCGAGTTCCATGGAGTCTGCTAGATCAGCTGCTGGCAGTTGGTGTTCTCAATCACGTCCGCACAGAGGCTTCATAGGCTCGCTGAGGAGCTCGTGGAATAACACACATTTGTATGGCACCGGTTTGTTGCCGCGACACTGCTTGGGTGGCTAAATAAATAGACGACTAGTTATATTTCATTCACAGAAAGCGTAAAAGTTTGCGTTTGTGGCGAAAACTCGCGGGACATTCTGCGTGTTGTTTCTTTGGACGAGAGGATTTCGCAGCTTTTTTTTGACGCGCCGCTGTTGAATCCGGAATATTTGAACTGTGACAGTTTCTTGTTTGACAAGTAGAGGAAAAAAAATTCACGATGGCAGAGACGGCGGCAACACCGGCCAAAGCCAAGAAGGCGGCCAAGCCCAAGAAACCTACCTCGCACCCCAAATACTCCGACATGATCAAGGCGGCGATCGTGAACGAGAAGAGCCGGGGGGGCGCGTCCCGTCAGAGTATTCAGAAGTATGTAAAGAAGAACTTCAAGGTGGGTGACAAGTCCGACGTGCAGATCAAGCTGGCCCTGAAGAGGCTGGTGGCCTCGGGGGCTCTCCTCCACACCAAGGGCATCGGCGCGTCCGGATCTTTCAAGCTGGCCAAAGCAGAGGACGCCAAGAAGGTGGTGAAACCCAAACCGGCCAAGGCGAAGAAACCGGCGGCGAAAGTCGCCAAGCCGAAGAAGGTGGCCAAGCCCAAGAAGGTCGCTAAGTCACCGGTGAAAGCCAAGAAAGCCAAGTCCCCGGTGAAGAAGGTGAAAAAGTCGCCCAAGAAGGTGGCTGCACCGAAACCCAAAAAAGTAGCAGCGAAGAAAGCAAAGCCAGCCAAACCCAAGGCAAAGTCCCCCAAAAAGGCAGCCAAGCCCAAGGCTAAACCAGCCAAGAAGGCGGCCAAGAAGAAGTAAAATGGACAATTTGACAAAAACTACCAGAGACTCGAATGCAGAATAGTCACTGTAAATACCCCCAAGGAAATGTTTTTCGTATATGTATTATTTTTGTATGGTCTCATTTGAACTTCTCCTGATGTTTTTACCAGTTTGTTTCCACTCCATTGCACTATAGCCATAACGATGCTGTAGAGAGTCACGTTAATTGTGAACATTTGTTTGCAACATTAAAACCGTTTATTAATATTTCTCTACGAGCCATGGCTATCGCCATAGCCTAGAGTCGTCTAGAAGAGAAAATAAAAAGTTTGAGACGTGAATCTGGAACTTTTTATTAATGGTATTGAACGAATTTCATAGTTTTCGTCGATGCGCGAAGTCGTAGTGAAAATGGATTGTTTGAATAGCGACCATTGTTGCGCCTCTACAACGTCTAGAACTAGGCTATAGGCAGTGCGCGTCAGCAAGATTTCCAAACGAGGTGTAGCCTAGGCTACTGGCGCCTGAACTGTAAAGTGACGTTTTGTAAAATTGATTCGTTATATCAAGACATCCCACTACTGTGTTGAATATATTTGAAGACTGTTTATACTGTAATACAATAAACCTTTCTCATCTTCCGCAAGGAGCTATGTGTGCCACTTTTTGCGCGCGCATAAAGATAATATTACATTATGCAATATTACATTGCATAATGAGCTAAATTCAATCGAGGGGGTTCATGGGCATGTACAACCAACAATAGCAAACAACTGACCAATGAACGAGCTTCCTCTGGTTTTGAAAACAGGCTCGCCCAGTGCACATACGGAGTAGGACTGTTAGGCCTACCGACCGCCGGGCAACGTCAGCCAGTAAGCCCACAGACGGATCAAAGTTACGATCGATGTTACAGATTAGCCCAACTCGTGATATCTGCGTGCAATGTAATAGAGCAAAGTAGAAATCAGATCATTTGACAGCTTCGTTTATTATAAAGAATATCATAGTAGGCTAATACCGTTTTTTGTGCGAGTTCCCACCGCCAATAGGCCAATATCGGTAAGAAAGTAGACTATTAAGATATCATGCTAAACACAGTTAGGCTACACATTAAAACTAAGCAGTATATTCTGAGGAGAAGCCGTTGGCCAAACCCGGTCTCACAGTCCATGCGCGTATACTGACCTGACTTTCCCATTCATATTTTGCATGCATCATCATCATATATGCACCAGGGCGCGTCAGAGCTTCAGTTTGTGTGTGCGCGGGCATTATGAGGAGGCTGGCTAAAATGAAATGCGAATTAATACATTTTGGTCTCTAGTCTCCCACTCAAATATAGTCTCTCTCTCTCTCTCTCTCTCTCTCTCTATATATATATATATATCTATATATATCTATCTATCTATCTCTATCTCTATATATATCTATCTATCTATCTATATCTCTATCTATCTATCTATCTATCTATCTATCTATATCTCTATCTATCTATCTATCTATATAGATAGATAGATCTATATATCTATTTTTATATCTATACATCTATGTCTATCTATCTCCCTATATCTATCTATATCTATATATACATATACACACACACACACACACACACACACCATACATACATACATACATGATGGGTGATGAAGGGTGAAATGGAAAAAACACACGCCTCACATTCCGAGGAAGAATCGTCTTACACGAGTCTACCCGTCTCTTAATAAATCATAAGTTATCTTGAAGAGGGCAAAAGGGCACTGGGATTAGAGGTGTGCGATAGGCCTACTGAATATTCAGGTAGGCCTAGGAAAATATATAATTTACCCATGGAGTGTTGTTTCTAACACAAAATGCATAAATCAACGTAACGAACTCCACGGAAGCTTTCTGTAGTTTTAAATGATTGTTGAGCACATTCTAACATTGTTCAGGCTTTACAAAACTACAAATTTGGTTGTCCGCATCTTATTGCCACGCAAGTGATTTCATGGTTCTGAGAATTAGATGCAGTCTACTGTCGAACAGGACAGAACATTGCAGTTTACCACTAGGCGACCCAAGCAAACGACCTCACATTCTGGATATGAAATTTAAAATGACATCTTGCAATGGATTAAATAGCCCGTGGTGCATGTCCTAAACGATATACAAAATAAATTACAGCTTTGAAAAATAAATTGCATGCATGTATTTATGTATCTTTTAATATTTACCAAGTGTTTCAGAATGTGATGAATTGCAGCAGAAAACCTAACTTAACGACTTCTTAACGTATCTTAAAACTATGGACTGATGGACAACTGAAACACACCCATTGTGTACGTCCTTTGCGTGACCTGAAGATTCCCATCACTGCCATCTTGTGACGGCTCGGCAGAACACACTTTCTCTCGCGGTTCTACTTGCCAGCACGAACTGAGGAAGACCGTACACACATTACCAAAATCCCACCTCACCCACACCTTAACACCCACCTGCAAAACAATCACGTCAAACGGATACAGAATAGTCAATTTAACAGTGTAAACATTGGGTTGAATTTCCAAGCGGGAGTATTACCCAAAGTGTAGTTTTCTAATATGTGATAAAGTACACTCTTTGATTTGTTTCCAGAATTGACCTTACGGTTGAAACCAGCCATAAAAAAAGTGTTGTCGTTTTTACACCTGGGTGCTGTGTGTGTCACCCTCCTCTCTACTCCCCTCCCCCCTTCCCACAGAGATCAGACACATTCCTGTTTGGTACCACTGTGGCTGCAGTTGTATTTTAAACCTAAACTGGGGCTCGGCATTTTGTGGTTTTGGGGGCCACTATAATGCAACCAAGGAGTGTACGTTTCTGAAACTTTGAAAGGTTTCAATATTTGTGAACACAATAGATATGGCAGTTTATCAGAATAGACATGTATGTTAGCATTTGATATTCAAATTGATGAAGTTTGATAGCAGGAGTGCAGTCTGACAATTTGACTCTAGACAATGAATTTCTGTTAGAGACAGGACAGCTGCCGTTGAGAACACAATGGTTCTATTTGGAGAAACAGCTCAGACAAATTCTTCATATTAAAAAGGCATTTTATAAACATCTGTCTAATGGGGGCTAATTACAATGCTAATCATAACTGCATCACAACAGCAATCATTGTGTCTTGGCACGCGTTGACTTCAAATGTAGTTTCATATTCATACATTTAGAAAGTGTAATTGCCACCATGCGTCTAAACCATAGGGGAAGGTTCAGACAGGCAGTCACTCAATGGGCCGAGAACTATTTAGCAGAACTATTTACTTTGCCTGGTCTCTGAAGTGTTATATTTGGAGAGAATTGACATTGATGAGAACAGATTCAACAATTAACCAGCCTAAGTTGTGTGTGTATATCTATCTATCTATCTATATTACACACACACACACACACACA
>JAOEHI010033151.1:0-23908 GCA_025447815.1 Percopsis transmontana | reverse complement strand
TGTTTTTTTATAAATTACTCTTTGTTTTTTATATATATATATATATATATATATATATATATATATATATATATATATATATGTGTGATAAAGGATAAATAGACAAGGCCACTAAAGAAAGAAATGTTTGAGAGACAGTTTGAGATTAACAGTAACAGAGTAAAAAGGGGGGTATTCAGAGAAAAACAAAGAGCAACAGTCAGAAGGTAGAGACATCGCGGGGCAGGAGGTGATAGAAAAACAAACTAACTGCAGAGCCCAACTGGGTTAGTTGCATACTGTACTGAACCAAACAATATCACCCTTGCAGTTGATAAGCATCAACAATGCCCTTGTGAAGATCTCCCTCTCTCTATTGGTCCATACAGACTGTTCCCGACTCGGCCTATCCTCTTCTGACAGCTTACGAATCAAGTTCTCTCGCTCTCTCTCTCTCGTAATGAGTCGTGTTGATCACAACATCGATGTAGAGCCTCCAGTTAATTACAGGTGGAATAACTAATTAACCAAGATGTGTGTATGCGTTTGTGAGTACACGTGTGTGAGGTAAATAAGGCACATTTGCCAGTACCGTAGGGGATTAAAGGCAGGTTGCCAGTACCTTGGAGAACTGAGAGCGACGTGGATAATGAGTTCACCTTTTTTGTTTGCATGTCAGACTCGATTCAGAATGTCTCCGCTTCTTCAAGGTTTTGTATGCGAGTGTGCAGCTCTGTGTGCGTGTGTGGAAGAATAACTAATCCATGGCAATTATCACCATTTACAAGATCTGACACTTTATTAAGATAAAAAATTAAGATAAAAAAGTGGGAAAGCTAAAGATGAAAATCCCTGTAACACCTTGCAATGTCACAGACATGCTCTCCTAATTTGATTCATTTAATGTCTAGGGCTAAATCTGGGTCCTACAATTAAACCATTCAAGGTCTTCTACCATCGTTAAAACCTCACCAGTTCCATGAATGTTCTTAATTTAGGACCCTGCAAGGACCTAAATCAGGCTCGGCAAACTCAAAACAATACGAGTTTCAATAAAAGTTTGAAAGATTTCGCCGCCACTTAGAGCACCGATGTTTGAGTGGTTACATATGCCACAGTGGAACATCATCTAGCTAAGCAACATTATAAAACTAGCTCACCACTAAGGTAACTGCGTTCATGTCAGATAGCACTTGATGGAAATGTCATCTGTTGCCTCCTTTGTGTGTGTGTGTGTGTGATTGCGCACGGTTGCTTGCTTGTCACACGAAGGATGTGGGCAAACAGAAAAAATGAAAGCAAAGGTGTTTACGTGCTCATTTACAGAAATCTCGTTAAAAAAAACAAAAAATAAATAGAAGCTTGGGTGACAGGGTTGGTGGGTTGGTGTCTTTAACCCAGATTTGAAACCAAACGAAAACAAGGGAATTGTACTTTTAATTGGTTTTCTACATTATCAAAGTCAAACCTAGAGGCCATGTCTGTCTATATATATGAGACAATATTTATTGGGTGCCTTACCTTACCAAAGTGCTCAAAGACAGTATGTTTTGGGACATTTCCAGAAAGCTTTATGGGTCTAAGAGATACTAAGTTGTTGAGCACATGTGGTCCATTGTGTGTGTGTGTGTGTGTGTGTGTGTGTGTGTGTGTGTGTGTGTGTGTGTGTGTGTGTTTCGGGTAGACGAGGGGGCTACAGAGAGCAGAAAAGTGAGAGAGCGAAAAAAGAGAAGAGATAATCTTGGAGAAAAAGAAAAAGGAGAACCCTTGAAGAGTGAGTCGTGCACGTGACATATTGCTTGTTTTACGCCCATGTGTACCACATCCACTGTGCCTCTCTGCCCTCTTACTGGGGGAGAAATGAGTGATTGCAGTTTGATCTACTTCTGCAAATAGCTTTAAAAGTTGGGGTCACGACCTGATGAAGCGTGTCCAGAGATTAGCATTGGGTTTAAACATTTTATAAAATGTTATCTTGTTTTCACTGGACTGTTTTCATTGTTTATGTGGCTACAGATTATATTAACACAACAGCTGAGAGTTATTTAGCTGTTTTTTTGTACGAACCCACACAGAGGAAGTAAGCATGTACTGTAAACAGCAGTGTGCTACATTGGAGAGGAAACGCAGGCGTGCACAAACAAGGGGACGGACACACACACACACACACACTTTGTGTGTGTGTGTGTGCTAAAGTGGTGTTTGGGGGAGGAGGAACTCAACTAAACCAAACCAAATGTGAGTCAGAGGACTTACTAACAGCACTTAAACATTTTAACAGGCGCAGGTTGCCTTGCTGATGTGCGCGTGTGCACATGCGTGCATGGTGTGTTGAACACCATGGAGCCAGTAACGGGCCAGTGAGCAGAGAACGAGTCTAAATACAGGTCTCCTACTGCCACCTATTGACAGAAGGTAGAAGTGTGATCCCCCTCCCCCCCCCACATGCTACACAACAGCCAGGCACTGCACTGGGCCACAGAGAGAGAGAAGGGACAGAGTGAGATGCTAGACAAGAAGGTTCAACTCTAAAAGAAGGGAGGCAAACATGAGAGAAAGGGGCGAAAGGTAAATGAAATGAAGTCCCTGACAATGTATTTTCTCCTGTAAAATTACATTATAGTAAGTAAGTAAGTAAAAACCTCTCCACAGTGGGAAGGTTTCAATTCAGACTTCAACAATGACAACGCATAACATACTGCCTAGTACTGTTATACATTGGCCCAAAGCTAACCCTGGTGCAATTAGTTTAATTGTTTACAGTCCCTGTAACACCATTTCAAAAAACTCAATTCATAGCACAGAGACAGAGAGAGGAGGAGAGAGAGACGTGTGGACACAAGTTCACCGAGGACATAGCAGATGGTGTCGGACAAATATCTCACAAACACACACACACACACACCTCCAGCCAGTACCAGACTGCAGGGCACCACCTGCACACCTGGCATGGCTGCTATTATGTCACCAGTGTGTGTAAATGTGCGTGCGTGCGTGACTGTGTGAGATTGTGTGTAGCACGTTCCCATTGTGTGAAAGGGGCCCCCTATTCACCAGTCACCGCTGCCAGCTTGGCACTAAATCACAGGCGGAGACAGCACCAGACACACACACACACACACACAAATGAGGCCCTGTTCCTCTTTTCTAGGGCCTGCGAGGAGAAAAGAGAGGTCAAACAGGCGTGAGTTAAAGCAGCAGGCTGAATGTGTTGAACTGTAAGAGCACACAAACGCGCTGGCAAGAATAAACCAACAGAGGAGAAGAGAATCGTGTTTCCTTTTGGTCAACAGTATCACTCACTCCCTCACGCACTGTTCAGGGCTGACGTGTAAGCGTGTACACACACACACACATGGCGTCATGCCCATACATAATCACTAGTGAGGTGCTATTTAAAAAAAAACCTGGACATAGGACATTGGGGAGCTCTGTGTGTGTGTGTGTGGAAGGAGTGAATGTCTCACATACAGATGGATAAACAGAGCCGATACTAAATGCAAATACTAAATAAACAAACAGTATCTCTGCATGTCTTTCATTCACACTTTACTCATTATGAGAGAGATAGTTGGCTCTTTGTTGCCCATGTAGTTAGAAACCTAAAAACTCCATATACTGATACATACTGCATAGTTTTAGTGGTGGATGTGGGACACCCTAAAACCTAAAGCTGTGGGTCTTGCTCCACCCACTGTACTTTAAAAAGGCCACAGTTCTGCAGATACAACAACCTTTGTGGATGATTTTATGGAGATTCGGTAAGAGTTCAGGCGGCCCGTCGATCATTGCGTTGACCATATTGTGTATCTGCACTGTAAGCGAGACAGTGTGTCTGTGGGAGCTTAACTGGGACGAGAATAGCAATGTCTGGGGTTCTCAGCATAGATCAGCGCACACGGACACAGTGCACAGTGCAGTCTGTGTGAAAAATGGCCACTACTTACTGGCCTGGAGGAAGCTCAAAAATCCATTTTTAGCTTCTCCGAGAGAGCTTTCCTGGAAGATAATGTATCTGACTCCACTCTCTCACACACACACACACACACACACACACACCAGGAAATCTGCATTAGTGCCCGCTCAGCAGTTTAGCAGATGTACTCTTCAATAGCCAGCGCTTTGATGACGATCCCTCATTTATGATCAATGTGCTCGTATTGATACTCCATTCTCTCTCACTCACCGCTGCCTGTGTACGACCCCCTCTACCTCATCCCTGGTTGGCCAGACACACACTCAGTCAGCTTGGGAGCTGATCCTGGGCTAAAGCCTGCCCCGTATCTTCTAAATATGAGCTCAGACTGCCTACTTAGGGGGGTTGGATGGGGGGGGGGGGGGGCGGGGGGAAATCGCTGAGGCGTGGAAGACTCCTGTTCTGGGCCAACTTGGGCAGCCCTGTCCGTCTGCGTGTCACAGGGTTCCCATGGCGGCAGAAAACAGGAGGTGACACCTGTCACCGGGACTGGAGCTCGCCAACGAGCTAGCCCGCGTATCGGCCCATCAGTCTGTCTCTGTGGCTATCTGTCACATGCCATCGTGCCAGGGCCGGGACTCTAGGCCGGGGCCGTTTCTGCTCATATCTGTGAGGAACGCTGATGCCATGTGTCATGCGGGAAAGGAATGGGTCTAGAAAGTATGGATGCTTTCGTACATCCCGGTCAGGGATATCGGCAAGCTAAGCTAATCGTAGCAGTGTGTTGTGTGTCGCCATATAGACCTGTATACTCATCCAGCCAGACTAAATACATGTATCTTTCAATGCTTTCAGTATTTGTGTTTCTTAGGTTTTGGGGTGGATGTGTGAACACAGTCAGACCCCCTGCTGTCTGGAGACTTATGTCAGATGCTGATGTTGTATGTCATGCGGGCAGGGTAAGTGTGTGTGTGTGTGTGTCACAACCCATTTTGGACAGGGTGTCTCAAAAAACACCTATTGACATCTTAAAAACGACAGGAAGACAGTGGGGGGTTGAAGACCGTGTCAGAAACTGGGTTCCCTGCGTACACACTGCAGTTATATGAGGTCTGACTGAATTCCTGTCTCCTGTCACATTTGGGACAGGCCTTTGTCAGTTTTCACGGCAAGGATATCCGCGCTACGTGGGGTCCGCGCGTTAGGTTCGATGACACCTGACAGGCCAAAATCAAACATTCTCTCTGGCCTCGCTGGATCACTACTATTCTACTGTATTTCATTAGTTAAATTTTTAGTAGGGAACATTTTGATTTGATTTCAATGGATAAAAGCAACCATTAATAAATATCTCAATAAAGTAAAATAGCATTTCTGCTAAATGGATATAGTTAGCCTGGCAAACAATATTCACAGTAAAAATATGTTCATCCTTTCATTCATAAGAATAGAGAGAAGAGTGAATGGAATATGAGAAGAATGAAAGTTGAAGGTCCCCGATCGTAAAATCCAAGGTTCAGTTGTGTGATCAGATGTGTTCTCTGAAGGGACCTGAAAGGATAGACTAATGTTGAAATCTGTCATTTGTCCAAAATGTATATTACAACGAAAACATGTGAAAGAAGCCAGTCAGATCTGGCCTCAGGTGTTGACATCAATTCTTTATTGTAACTAATCATCTCTGACCTATCTGGCCATTGACATTCACACAGCAAATCCAGTTAGGGCATATTTGAAAAAACACCTACTGAAAGAATGTTTAGCTTGAATGGATAAAAGTCCAGAATGGCAGTTAGTGATTGGAATTATATGGGGCCTTTAAGAAAAGGGAATGAGGTAAGCTAAATAGATGGAAACAGGTAGGAAGGTAGAAAAATACTTTTCTCACTCTCCCTCGTGTACTTAAATGCACATACCTCTTGAAGTACAGCCTCACACAGAATAAATGGCACAGGCAAATACGCTCAGATTATTCTCTCACCATGTGCACGCGCACACACAGTGTATTTTTCTTACACACTGTATAGACTTGTCAGTCCCTGTATGACATTCCAAGCCTCCATTACCTGTCTGCTTTAACACTTCCCCCTGATGTAAAATTATATATGGGAACATTTAAATAATTCAGATTATTTTAAAATCTATGCACACACTCATATTTTTTTTTTAAATGGAAAAATAACCATTTACCTCAAATCACATTTGAATAAATCTCATAAACCCTTTCAAAGTTCCCAGAGATAAACTAATAAAAAAACTGACTGTGGTTGACCGGCCAATCAAAATTAGCATTCATACTCCCGGCTGCTCTTTATTCAAAAAACATCAAATAGCAAATCCAATTGTGGTGCCTATTTGTGAGGCTCAATTTGTTTGCGATAAGAAATAGGTGTCTAATGGAGAAAGTGAGAGTCAGAGAGAGAGAGTAGCATTCCTATGAAGTCATTTCAATCATACCAGAACTATTGTAAAAGGGGAAAGGCTACACATTTGAATAATTATGAGTCAACGAATCTAACAACATGTGAGGCATAAATGACAGAAAACATACATATACATTGTGTGTGTGTGTGTGTGTGTGTGTGTGTACAATACAGCCAGGAAAAAAATTAAGAGACCACTGCACATTTTATTTATTTTATATATACAAAAATATATATACATACACATTTTTATTTATATTTAATATATATATTTTTTTTTTAATATATTTTTTTGAATATATTTTTATTTCTATTTTCATATTTCTATATACAGCCATGGAAAAAATTAAGAGACAACTGCATATTCTTGTAAATATAATATAAATAAAATGGGACCACAGTATTATATCACGCCAGAGCCAGAGGTGTGAAACGTAACAGTTGTGCAATTAGGTGCACATCCACATAAACAGTGCACAAACCAACTTCACTTTACCCCTCTCTCTCTCTCCGAGCTTCCCCTTTCTCAGTGTCTTTTTAAAAACAACAACCAACGTCTCTGACACAGTGTTTCCTGTGTTAAAACGAATTACACACACAGTCACATGCAGTTGGCGGCAACACAACAGTGTTGTGAACACAAACAAGGGCAAATTCACACAAGTGTCACTAATGTTCCTCAAATAGGTCTAGTTCAACTTTGTGTTCACAGTTGTACCGGCACGTGCACGCTCACACACACACACACACACACACACACACACAGCTCTCCTTGGAGATCCAAGTTCAAAGCAGCTGGTATGTTTGCCCTTCACTGGCCAGCCCAGGGCAGTGTCCTGGCAGAGACACAGCTGTGTCAGGCATATCTGGATGGGATTTATGCAACCAGCCTCTTGTCAAGGGCACATTCTTCTTCCTTCAGCGCCCCTGTATCCTCAGACACAAAGCGAGGCCGGGACAAAGGCCTTTTTAACTCTTGTAAGAAGATAGATAGACACATCCACCGCTGGCCTGTTTATTGCAGTTTAGAAAGGTGTCATGACTCAGTGATGTTGACTGTCATATTCACATCTGTAAAAACAGACAGGAGTCACACCTGGGGCCATGCAACTTCATTTACATGGCATGCTTTAACTTAAGGTACCCACTCACGCTGGGTGATTTGGGGAAATAATGGGGTTTCGTTCATGTTCTGTCAAATGAATAACAATAAGTATTGTACTAAGTATTTTGGAGGTAGGCCTCCAGTGAATTCATTTGTCAGATTTGCTGTATGATGTGTCACGCACATGATTGGTGAAATCTAGTGGGCACTGCTGGCGACATCATAAACCATGTAGAAGGTAGAATTCTACAAATCCTAGCGATGCATTTAGATAGCGCCCCTTCTGTGAACACTAAATAAACAGATGAACACGTGCCATCGTAGAGTCATGAGATCCCTAGAAGTAACTAGGGCCTAAAGTAGCAGTCGGTGGAATTGCCCTTGACCAGGCTGCCTCGGGGTGACGGAGGGAAGGCTGGGACTGTGCTCATACAGAGCAGATGCCAGGGCACAACAGCTGTTCAGCTGCCTTCAAATTAGACTCAACTGGCATGGCTCTATAGCCAAGAACAAAAACATCAACATGTGGTACTGAGACAAACCCCCTACTAGGACACGCACGCACGCACGCACGCACGCGCGCGCACACACACACACACTGCAAATGACCCACACTTGCCCCAGACCTGCTCAGACACTGGCAAAGCATGAGAACACAAAACAAGTGGAAAAGAGACAAAATATATATATTCCTTCTCTCTACTCTGTTAGATAAGCACTAAGAATATTAAGCCCTTTACAGTTAGCAATTATTGACTGTTTTAAAGAGTGATAACTTTTGATTATTGTAAATATTAACTGTTTTGTGGAGCGAACGATACACTTTCGAGTAATGCAAATGCATAGGTGAAGTAACCTTGTTACATGATACTGTTAACAAAAGCGGCTGTCAACAGACTCTTATTTCACTGGTTGCACAATTCATGGAGACAAACAGATAAATGTACATGATACAAAGTAGCTGGCCCGCGGTAACGTGTAGACCTACAAATAGTAGTATTCTAGTGTGCAGAAAAATGTTTATGTGTTGCTTGGCAACAGTCCAGTCCCAGTCGCGAAACTATTGTTGGTGTGTGTTGGTGGAGCCAAATAAATGATTAAATAAACAAACAAATCCTAATATGTTGTCGCTTATTACTGTTAACAAATAAATGCCGCTTGTAGAACTGTATAAAAGCAATATCTCACTCGAGGTTGTGCATTTATACTGAATATCAGTGAATATCTACGACCGAAGCACAGCCGTGCTGATATTAGGTATAACGCACTCCCCATCACGTGATATTGCTTAAATATACTGGATTTATGGATTTTTATCAGAGCAGCATTTTTTAAATGGGCGTACGCATATACCCCTATGGGTAACTGAAGGTAGTGCAGTGGGTACAAATTGGGAAAATTGAATTAAAGGAGCTCTTAATGTGGGGATATGTCATGTAGAACAAGGATGTACACAGCATAAAATACCACAGTACTAACTCATCTTGGGTATGTGTGTGTGTACAGTACTAACGGTAAAAACGTACCCTGGAAGGACTGTCTGGTTCTTTCCACCAGCTCATCGATGGGGTAACTGGCCAGGTCCCCTCGGGCGTGCTTGGTCTTGCAGTAGGTGCATGCATTCAGACAACTGAGGAAGAGGGCAGAGAAGGACAGAAGGAGAGAGGAAGGCACAAAATCAGACAAGTGAGCGCAGTTATGGATGAGGAGGACAAATAAAGTGAATGGGTGTGTGTGTGTGTTGTGCGTGAGAACTGTTTCCACGTATAAAGCGAGTCTGAGCGTTGGTTAATTTTACCCTTTAAAATTATCTGTATTTATCACACCAGCCTTTTCGGTCAAGCGTAGAAAAAATTATAATAATAGAACACAGTGGGTGTTTTATCCCATAAACAGTGTGCAGTTGTAAGATATCACTTTCAGCTGGCTCTGAAGATAGCCATGGAGTGCCGCACACAGCCTGAGGCAAGTAGCAGAATCTGGTTAGCACTAGGCAAAACACAAGTCTAATATTCCCATGCAGGCTAAAAATGGAGCTGGGAGAGAAGAGGGGAAAAATAGAGGCAATAAAAATAGTTGTTTTGGTTTGTTTTATCCCCCCCCTACACAAACACAAAAATGTTTTTTATGTCTATACGCAACTTCAATCAGAATAAAGTGTGGGCTTGTAACATTCACAACCATTGAGCTTGGTTAGCTTCAGTAGAGCCAGGGCCTCCATTTGGGGTGAGGGGTTACATTCCCTGTGCAGCTCAACAGGGTCCACTAAAATGTCAAGTCAAATTGAAGACAGCAAGGCTTTGTAAAAACATGTGTTTAGCATCTTGCCCAACAGGGAAGATGTTTTAGCAAACAGAGATCGGTATAGACCACAGCCCAACTCATAACATCATCATCATGACCCTGACTAATATTAGGCCTACTAACAGAACTACAGGGTTTCCTGTAGGTCATCCAATTTGATAAAAATAGTAGTCTATGTATTGCAAACATTTCAACAAATGTAATTATGTGGGGGGAGGGGGGGTTGGGCAGCTACAATGTACTTGACATCACATAATAAATCAAAAATGTTCTAAAATAAGAGCTTTTGTCTGTGGCACAAGTTTAGCGCGAACTGAATGGGAATTCCCCTGAAGCTCAACAGATAAAGACTGTGACTAAAAGTCTAATAGTGGACAACAGTGGCACTGAGTTACTCAATGACTTTCAGTACAAGCGGTTTGATTTTCCTGTTATTTTGGACAGACGCTGTACATTTCAATTGCAGTTATTTTTATTTTGATAACATTTCCATTTGTCCGTCTTGTTATGCTAATAGCTAACATATCAGTCGATGAAAGACATCAGTGCAATGCAAACAAGTTGAACAAAAGTTTGAAAACAAGTGTTACAACCTTAATTCAGTCAGGACCACTTAAGTCAAAATACCACAGACAAAATCTTTAGTCATGTATTTTTATTAGCATGTTTTATAATTTACATTTGGTGGTACGGCTCTGTTCTAAGTTCTCCGTCTTTTTCATGGCTTCATGAAAAGTTAAGACGGAGAACAGCAGCAGCTTCTGGGGACATCTCCCAGTTACCCAAACTGGGAGAGCAGCTCAAAATCCCCCCTAAAAACAGAGCATGCAACAATGCCAACGATAAGACATTAAGCACACATTAATGATATTGACAGTTGCCAAATTATCACAAAGAACATAATTTGTTTCTGGACCAGCGTTTACCCCCACATAATGCAAGCTATTACGATGAGATCGATCCAACAACGCAGTCGACCAGGTGTCAGCAGGCAAGGATAGCAGCTCGTTTTGCCATATGCTAGCAAACCATTGACCATAACCCCCCCCCCCAAACCAATAGAAGGCACCTATTTTGGAAAAAGATCCTGATATCTGAGCGTTTTCATAACTTCTCTAATGCGTTTACATTTTTTCAAGGGCCAGCGAGGCTTGCATTAGATTGGAATCTAATGCGATACCTAAAAACTCGAGAACGTAAAGAGGGCCTAATTTATTATTTTTTTTTAATTCTTTCCTTTTTATTCCCTCAGCGAGGAACACTCAAACCGGCGAAAATGCGCTTTAGCGCCGAAATGCATCGGTCTGGTTTTGCGTTTGGGTAATCAACTGGCAGGAAAATCGTCTGAAGTACTTGAGGCAGTTTACAGTTAATGAGTAAAATCCTTATTCTCATCGATGGTTTCGATATGCCATGGATCGTCGTCGTTAGCATCAAGAGACATGATCATAAACAGGGTGAGTAGTACTGGCCAATACGAAAGTACTGTCGATGACATGAGCATAAGTTTGCAAGCAGCGTGCAGTAGCAGCCAAGCGGGTAGATTGAAGCACCATTTAAGTAAGGCCCCCTGTTTGAGAGTTGCCAATTGAGTGTGTAGAAATCAATCAGCTGATATGGGCAGGGTTTGGATTTGGTCTGTCAGCTGGAGTCAGCTGATAGCTGCGCTCGACTACGTGGCCTGCCAGAACTGACGCAGAATGCTAGATTTCATTTTCCGTTCCCTATTGTTTTTATCATTCAACTGATCTCTCATCTCTCTCTATTTCCAGGGTGATTGCTTATCCATGTTGAGGGCACTGAAGATGGCAGCTAGGTCACAGGACCTTGCCCTGGAAAAAACAGAAACAGATGGGACCCTGCGAGCATGTGCATGCTCACACACACACACACACACACACACACACAGCACCAGGGGGTCCATCCATCTTAATGTGATCAGGGCCAGCTGAGTGGATCACACAAACATTAATCTCAAGAGACAGTTAGTGGCTTGCTTTTCAGTGTGTGTGTCTGTGTATCTGCGCATGTATGGGTGAGCGTGCTGGTGCCTTCTGTATATATGCGTGTGCGAGTGTGTTGCCACTGAACTATAGTCCGGTATCACAACACAGCATTAGCAGGCTCGTCCTCTCCATCAGTCTAAACAGACAGTGACAACTCGTCAGCTCGAAGATGCCACACACACTAACGCTCACTGAAAGAACGCTCTCTCACACACACAAGGGTGACTGATGCAGGTTGAAGAGGTTCAGTTAAGGATTCAGACAGAGAGCGCCATCAGATGGCCCAAACAGTAATAAACAGAGGAGACAGAATGACATGGTGGTTGTACTAATTGGTTTAATCTACACAGTTATTCAGCAAGGTCACTAAGCTGGCCTGTGGTAAAAGGACAATAATAACCACAATAATAATCCCTTAAGGCTCCAGGCGTGCAGGCAAGATCAGTCTCCATTCTAGGCAGTGGCTCCGGGCTAAACCTCCAGAGACGTAAAACAGCAGTAACGCTAGCTATCTAATAAGGCTAGTTAGTCCAATATCACAGGAGAGAGCAGGGCTGAATAAAAAACACTACGCGACTTGGAGACACACATTAAAGTATGGATTCAAATTACTGACAATGCCGGCTATACTAGTTTAGGGAGTTCAGGGAACCACGGTGGGATTGTGTGTGGGCAGGCTCATTTGGGACTAAATTGCAGAAAGGGATCTAAAGTCTATCTCATCTGGGGGAATTGTTGCACTGATGCGTTATCATTAGCAACAGTGTATTTGAGACTTTTTTCACTCTGAGCTGATTATAGTCCAATCATAGTAGATTTCGTATGTTTCCTGTGTGATCATCATCTCTGTATATATTAATCGTAATTTATGAATATACCATTTATAAATTAGCTATTTCTAATTTGTTCCTCTATCAGATTCATTTTAACTCACTATGGTATACACACACTCCGGTGATTTCACAAACATATCTGACAGGAGAGTCGAAATTGTGCTCTGATGATGGCTGGTTATCATATGATACGTAGCCTCAAACTGCACTGACATCCTGAAATAACCATTCTTTATACGGTTTTAATTCCCCTTTCAACTTCAACTTCCATTTTCATCTTCATCAGCCATCAAGGCCATACCACTCACCACATATGAAAGCAGTAGAAACGAATGCAAAAATTTTCCCAAACACATTTTATACAAGCGACATTTCATAAAGTAGCTTCAATGTTGTTAGCTACTTTTTCTGTTTAGTCTGTTTAGTAGATATTTTTCTCTCAGTGGTAGTTTAGCTTTTGCTTAATTATTTAAGGTAAGTTAGTTATATTTTAGGTCAGGTTACCCAACACTACTGAAGACTTAAGATTTAAGTTTATATTTGAGGTTTAGAGTCAAAGTAATTCAACTTCCTGCTGAGGCGTATGAGGCATTACAGTTTACATTCTTTACAATGCCTTACAACTCAACAGTTCCCTGCTGGGAGCATTTTCATGAGTGGTATGCCTGAATCTTGCAATCAGCTGCCTTCAGCTGGAGGAACAACAAGGGATGGGGTTAAATCAAGGGATTCTCATGGCGTCCCGTGTTGAGAGTACATTTTCCTTCACAGGGTTAAAATTTGTCTAAGAAAAAAAAAACAATAAAACAAGGCTCCTCTGCTCTGTTCTGTGCAGTTAATTAACCCAGGGAGGTAGCCGTGCAACGTGACAACAGTGTAGTTTATCACAAGTGTAACAATGACAGAAGATAGCTCGCTGGTGGGTGAGAGAGAGAGAGCGAGCGAGCCCATCTGTATTGTCTAGCAGCAGCCTTGACTAGGTAACAAAGAGAGGAAAGCCATCCCTCAGCACACACACATAGTACTGACAAAAAAAAACTCTTGTGTAATGTATTAAAAAGAAAGAAAAACTTCTCACTGCATGATAAGTATTTAGACTTTACACATTAATTAGAAAACCGCTTAAGGCTTAAACCTATAGACGCATGCATTTGAGAGAGTGCACATATATCTATTGTGCCTGCTTGAAAATGCAATGACAGTGGGAAAGGAGTGGAGTGGGTTAGCATGCTAACAAATTGCTATTATACCAGTGCAACATAGCCTTAATCTTGCAAAGTTCATGTTACATTTATTGCATTGCAACACCTTCGTCAGATGTCTGATTTTACAGACCTTTTTCTGTACATACTTTTGGAGTAATAGTGAAAACTGAGAGTGGCCAATAAAACAAACAATGTTTTTAATGGGCATAGATACATTTATGTTGACGTGACGATGGTTGGCCTATTAATTAGATCTCACTGTGTCTTTAAGATAACCAAATCAGGGCCTAAAACTACCAATACACGCGGACAATGTGATATGTGAAATTGAGCAAAAGCGGTTTAAGGAACAAGCGAGCAGGCATGTGATGGTGAGAACGAGGGATCAAATTATTATTGTCGCATGCTTGTGAAATAATTTTCAAATGTCCCAGAAACAGAGGAGGTTCGCTGTATAACTGACGCCAGAGTGGAGAGTTAGTTCGACCGGGAATTAAAGTGTGAACATGTTTTTGGCAGGAGAGCAGCCTGGAGCACAGAGAGAGGGATAAATTCGCACAGTTCTCTAACAATTTTTTTGTCTCTCTGAGCAGTTCGCATTTTGTTTTTTTGCATTGATATCCATGACTGACACTGCGCGTGCGTGTGTGTGCGCGTGTGTGTGTGTGTGTGTGTGTGTGTGTGTGTGTGCGCGCACGCGCGCGTCCATGTCTTGGAACAGCTGGGGCCCAGTCCTCTTAGTGCTGAATCCAGTCTTTGTGTTTGACCTCACGAGCTCTGTGTTATTTAGTCTCGTGCTCCCCATGCAGCGTGCTGTTGCTGTGAAACTCCACAGCTTCTTGTTTTGTCTGAACAAAGAATGTGTGTATGTGTGACCCCAGCGTCTTGTTTTGTCTCTAGACAGAATTTAAGGCAGACATTGTTTTCTCTAGACCAGTCAGCCCATTGTTACTGTACAGAATGCCTATGTGAACCCTTTCACTATCTGTTTATGTATTATTAAGCCTGAAAACATATTGATAAAGAGCACATATATTGATAAAAGTAGCCAACTGCTCAGCTGTCTCACACGTCTGCCTCAGAGGAAAGCTGGGCCTCTGGGATCAACAAGTCAACTTTGTCATGAGACTTTGCAATATTTCACAGCCCACAAGATGCTTTATTGCCTCTATGCTGATTTACTGATGCCCAGTGACGGTCGTCGACACCAATTGACAAATATAATCTTGTTGTTATAGTGTCTTTGTATGCTTCAAATACCCAAGATGGTGGTTGTTATTTTTTACCATGAATGAGTTGTGTTTCTTAACACAAGTGGATGCTGGACTAGATGACACGGTCACCCATTACAAAGAAATTCTCAGTTAGTTTTTGGCCCCTTCAAATTATACACGTGATTAAAAAGTAACACACACACCCACCCATGCGCCTGTCTCAGAGAGAGATTATTGGGCATCAAAGATTGTGTATGGATTTTGTTGTGACATCGTTTACTTCCTGGAGAGAAACGTGGGAGTGACGTGGGTGTCCAAATAGACTATCTGCGTGTGTTTCTGCGTGTGCATGTGTCTGCGTGCACATGGGTGGACGACGGTATTGGTCTGTACCACACTGGGGCTAATTTGATTGCTCAGAGGTTGGGCAGCGTAATGCCTTGTAATGACAGAGAATCTCATTTTGGTCGAGGAGACACATCAATCTTCTGGGGACCACAGGGGGAAGAAAGAGAGGGAATGTTTGCCTGCGTGTGCGCAAGTGTGTGTGTCAGGGGAATACAGGGTGTGTGTGTAGGGTGGGAATGGGTGATACTGTGGGTGTGTGCCTCTAACTTGTGCATACATGTGCAGAAGTGTCTATATGTAAAGTGTGTGTGCGCGCGCGCATTAGTGTGCAGGGAGAAAGAGGGAAATAGAATAATGTGTCCAGACCAGTGGAGCTGAAAACTACCCATACATTGGGTTGATAAACAGTAGGAGCACAGCCACAGCTGGAGGACATATGGGGGTGTATGGGAGACTGGGATTGCAAGTGTGTGTGTGTGTGTGTGTGTGTGTGTGTGTGTGTGTGTGTTTAAAAGCAAGAAAAGAAAGACCAAACAAGACAGTTTGTGCATTTGGGAGCGTAAAACAGAAAAGTGCGCTCGTGTGCGTGTGTGCATTCTACTAGTATGTGCTAGCATTTGATTCCCGTGTGAGCAGCGGTGCCGACATGCATCCACATACAATCCCGCACATACGTGAGCAGTGAACCTTATGAAGCCACCTCAATTCCCTTCCACTCTGCAAAACACAAACTATTCAACTAGAACTATTCTGAAGCCATCAGCAGAAAAAAAAAATGCCTCCCTCGTTCTGTTGCTGCTTCAAATGATTCATGTTCAGTTCTGCTCCTTGGGGTAAACACAGAACAGAACAGAAAGGATAAAAGCACAAAAGTACAAAAAAAAGACGGGTGTTGTAACGATGTGTGTGTCTCGGTTGAAGATTAATGAAAGATGTGGGGGGGGGAAGAACCAGTCTCGACCAATTACGGTGAGCCGTGGCAGTGGTGGATCCAGTGTTGAGGCGAGGCTGCCGCTGCACTGCAGGGCCCACACTGGGAGAGCGCTGGCGGTTTAGAATGTTTTAACCCAACGCCGAACGCATATAGAGGCATCTGCTTGTGTGTTAAGAGCGTGTGTGCGCTCATAATGTCCCTAACACCGTTATGCGAATGCTGCCCCTATGTTCCTTGAGGTTTGACAAATGACGGAGCACAGAGGCCTCGCTCAATCTGCTTTTAACTGAGTTAATGATTCCCCCTCTGATTCTATTTCCGTCCCTCCCTCCCTCGTCTCTTTCAAGCAGACTCTTATCAGCAGGGCGATTCCCTCCGTGTTTATTGACGGCCTTTATTATGAAAGTGTGCCATCAAATGAGCGCCACCGCGTCCTTCCACAGGGCCGCGTGTGCAGGCAGCCCGAAAAGCAGCGTGCTCAGTACCAGACTACCAAAAGGCACGCGCCGCGAACAGTGCTAAGAAAAGACGCGTGCAGCAGGGAATGTTTTGGACTTGCGCTGACTAGGGTGTGAAAAAAACCCAACCTAGTCTCTATACTGTAAGGCACCAAGGACACCCAACATGTAAGAGACCAGCGATGCGTGTGTGCGGTGATATTCAGCATGATAAGAGTCAATACTGGCCAACCATTAATGGTATATTTATGTTATTAACGCAATGAACGCAATCCAACAGTTTAGCAGCTGTAGGAACAAGAAGCGCTGCTTTAAGATGGTCTGTGATCTGGGTCATGTCCTCCATTGGGGACACTGGGTCAGACACCGTCTTTACATCCACAGCAGAGAATGTTCCTTTTCACCTGTGAGTGAGAGTGACTAATATTCAGGGATGTGATGGTTAATGTGATCCCGGGTGGAGAAAAGCTGGAATTGGGGAGACCCACTGAGGGGCTGCAAGTTGATTTTGAAATTTTGATAAATAAAAAATGAACATACATTATCTGATATTGTTTAGGTTGATGTATACTGATATTATGTAATGCTAGTAAGTGGTACCTATGCTAAACATGCATGCATGCATTTAAAAACATAAACACAAGTCAGAGAATATCCCCTAAAAGTCCCATTACATTATTTTAGTTGTTGAACTGTAACTCTCACATTAAGCGGTGACACACGCACAGACAAAAACACATACTCCGATACAAACATTACAGTAGCTCATTTTTCCTTTCTCTCGTTTGTTAACACACGTTCTCCTTTCTTCCTAGAGGTCCTTATAGGGGAGCTGTCAAAACAGAACAAACATCCACTCCATAGATCATTTCCTGTTAAGTCTCTAGCAGGCAACATACGCCTCTGAGTATTTCATTAGGTTCCACATAGGATAAAATCAATATAACTGCTAGTAAAGTTAGCCTCACATGGGGAAGAGGGGGGGGGTGAACAAAACTAATCAGGATGCCTATATTTTTGCAGTATGTGGCATATATCTGACCCTGCTGCAGCTTTGCCTTTAACTGTGTCCCCTATTGACCTGCCCATAAACTGATAACCCAGTTTATTCTTTGCTTCAGTGTGGCAGGCCCAACTGGACAAGTCTCTTTGTTCAATTTCCTATTGAAACTTCTTCATTACTTCAGCTTAGCTATGAACTTCTTTAATAGAAGATAGAACCCCGCTCCCCATCTGGTGACAATCACTGCTCTAGCTGCAATTTACATTTGCACTCGAAAGGAATGGCACAATAGTCACAGCTGTTCAAAAAAGGGTTGTGTTAATCTAGAGTGTCTATTCGTCTATTTATTCCCCAACTATTTTGAGGAACAAAGTCTTTACATACTTTGCTGATAATCCCATAGTCAAAGAAGATCCACTTGATTGTTGGAAGGACAATGAGGCTGAACACACTATCCTGGACATACTAGCGAAGTCCTCAACACTGTTCACGTTCCTCTTCTCTGCAGCAGGCAACATACATTTCAAGAACAGAGCCGGCCTTAGCCCTGATCATGTGGAAAGAAAAGGCTCATATGGAAGTATTCTGCCTTTTTGTTCAAGTAATGCCGACTGCTGTCTTGTAATCACAAACTAACGTTTGTGTTTTCCGAAAAAAAATTATCATTTCCGCACTGTTAAACTTAAACGTCTACAAAATAAAACTGCTGCTATCAACTTCAAATTGTCAACTTGATTGAAAGCTAGTATTGTATAGTACAATCCAATCTTAAACAAAAAGGTTACTCACATTTAACCCTATAAATTGATTAATCAATGTAATCAAATAATCCTAAAATATAATCTGTCTGCTCTACAATTGCTTTAGTAAGAGCAGAGATAAGAGCTGCTAGATAAACTAATTAGCTTAATGATTTAATCTCGTCAATAAAATATTTTTAGTAGGTAGCTTCCCCGAAGTTCTTTTTTATGGTTATGTGGTTAGCTGCCTTGACTGTCCTTTGATAGTCGCTGGGAACTGATTATTATTCTTATTGATGATTGCATATTATGATGATCGAATATTGGAAAATCATGACCCATACCTAGCCAATACAATGGGGTTGTCAATTGCGGGACTATACATTCACTTCTGACATGCAGTCTGTTGTCTGTAAAGAAAGACTGGGGTACAAAGAATGTGCCAATAATCATTATTCATTAATGAACATCAATCCATCCTTAAAAGTAGCAGTTAGAAGGTGATAAGGAAATCCTGTTTCACCTGCCATCTTTCTCTGAGTAGGTAAGCAACGTTCTTCCCACTTTCAACAACTATGGGCTTCCCGGTGGGGGCCTTGTGTTTAGTTGATCCTATAGACGTCTGGGGCACCCGCCCTATCGTCCTTCTCCTTCTGTTAACACCACTCACTAAAACAAGCAAACCAGACGGGCCTCTTAAGATCCCTGTCTATGGAGTTAAACTCACTACTAGGTAACGACGCAGGAGGGAGGTTGATAAGACCTATTGTTTCACTATCTGTGTGTGTGTGTGTGTGTGTGTGTGTGTGTGTGTGTATAGAGACCATGTGAGAGCCAGACCCAAATCACTCAGGAAACAGAGCCCCCAACACACAAGGGGCCTCTCAGGTAGAACAAACAAACATGCTACAAGCAAGGTCTCCTACATGACACACACAATATGTTATGGCATAGCCAAATCATAGTGTTAAAGACGGAGGCAGAGTGAAAGGTGGTGGAAAAGGGGCTGAAAGCCCATGGCACTAATGCAGAATAGGAGAAAAACATTGGGTTGACCTTCAACATCAATAACCCTTGCAATGCCCTCACTGCATTGTATGCATGAAGCTGTAGGCCTGCCTCTTTCTACATGCATCCCACACTATACTTGCAGTCTGTTCTGCCTATACCCGCTTACAGTAGGTCAGACATAGATTGTCAACCTCAAATATGGTGAGAGAGAGAGAGAGAGAGAGAATAAACTATGTTTTCAAAAGGCCGCCAGATTAATGACAACGATTCTCAAAAACACACACACATGCATGCACACTCACACGATGACTTAATGACCCATTGTGTGAGTGGTTCTAAATGCCTTGTTTATGATGCTGCAGCATCACGATTCAACTCACTCACAAAAGGGCTTTTACAGTCAGTGACAAAACGCACAAAGAGAGCGAGGGGTTTCTATCGCCTGTAGCCTTAGGCCAAGGGAATCACACACAGACAGACGCAAACAAATAACGCAAATGCTAAAACTGGTACAGTAGCTATGCCCTGTCTGCACAATACCGGACATTAAAATGTTTCCAGTGAACCAGCCTGCCCCTGTGTCTAATATGAACTCTGGCCTTGTGGCTAATTTATCTGCCTGACACTGAGGCGACAGAGGGCATAACATGATAAACAACCCCAAAGATACATGCCAGAGTCGGTCATCTGACTCCACTTCTATACAGTACCAGCCAGCCAGACGCTAACGTGCATAGTCAGCACAAGTGGCCAATGTTACAGCCCCGTATCACAGAGGTATCTGATTCATGATTAAAGTGAAAAAAGAGTGACAGACAGAAAGTCAGACAGACACACAGTATTAACATCCCTGCTACCAGCAGCAACTGTCATGACAGCCTCTGTATTAGCACTTGGTCTTTATAAGAACAAATTATAGAGGTATCCAATATACTGAGTGTCTTCTCAGACGGCCCCGGAGAGAACAAGCGATGTCCCTTTAAAAAAAAAAAAAAAAAACTTAGCTGGAGGGAATTTGAGGACTCCGAATCAAGCTGTGTTGAATTACCTCATTTTCTAATTGGGATAAAATTAACATAGTTAAAAAAAACCAATCTAATTTGGATTTAATAGGTGTAAATTAAATTAATATGCAAACTAATAAAAGTAATATTGTGAATCAATTTGAAAGTAAAATTGAATTTTCATAGGTAGTCCCAGGTGCCGTGCTTCGCCGGCTGCTCTGAGGATTTGGACTAATCATATGAAGAGGGTCGTCGCTTCAACGCCTGCGGGGTCGGGGGAAAGGCTTTGTTAAGACGCGGATTATTCAGAGTGGCACAAAGTCCGACGTTGGGACTAGGAAGTTTGTGGGGGAGAGCGAGTTCTGATCCTCTCATTATACACTTCAAAGGACACGTCGGTCACAAGGTGGGCTGGCTGGGACGCTAACGCAGGGATTTCATGTTAGGAGAAATGCAGGGTGTCTGTTGCAGAGGCTGAGGGCGCAATGAGGTCAGATGTTCCTGTGGTCGTGGAGAAGGGAGCCAGGGGCGACAGAGAGGTTCAGAAGGCGCATTTAGCCTGCAGCACCCGGTCAACCTGACCTTTGGTTAGGATTGGAAATGCACAAACGCAGGCAGACATGCGGCGAGCACGCGCAAGCACACACAAGTTCAAATGGCTCTACTCTTTTGACGCATTCACCGTTTTGAGTACAAAGCTCATAGTGTGAGGGGAGGATAAGGGCAGACGATACTTGGGTGGGTGGGTGGGTGTATGTGTGTGTGCGCGCGCGCACGTGCATGTCAATGTGCACGCGTGTGTGCTTTTATGCGTGTTACAAAGGCTTCTCTGTTTGACCGGCTGTCAAATGTCAGTGATGTCGTCATTGCTACCACAGAGGAATATTTATAACAGATGTTTCAAAAACAACACAGGACTTTCAAACACACACACACACAAATCACATGTGTAATAAATTAAATGATTGCAATGTAGTGTTCATATTTTACACCAAAAACTAGGAATGCTTATTTACTGTATGTATTTTGTGTTGCAGGGACTGGCAATGTTTAACTGACTTAGTTAAACATCATAGGTTTACAAAGGGCATGACCCAGTTTCAGTCACATAATCTTAATGTAATATTCAAGTAATCTGTGGATCTCCCCGGCAAAAAAACAAACAAAAAAATTAAATAAGAAAATGGTGGGGCACCAGTTAAGACATCAGTTAAGACAGAGTGGTAAAAAAAGAGGGGAGTTATGTCAGCCGAGGTCTTGTGGAACACAACAGCTGCCTTATAGGACCCCACAGTATAACATTATTATATTACAGTATAACTGGGGGATATGATATAGTGTACATCCACTGAAATGTGAATACACAGAGCCACATAAACAGTGGCTGACTCATCATATGACAGAGTGAAATAATGAGGCAGAGACACAGGACAGCTCAGGTGATTTGGAAGGGGGGAGTGGCACACGAAAGACCATGAGAGGGTCAGGCAGGTGTAGGTGTGCGCGTGTGTGTGTGTGTGTGTGTCTGTTCACTGCTCGTAACCAACAAGACAACACCACCACAGGGAAAGGTTAAAATAGACAAAAACAAAAATCACTAGAGGCTTTGAACCATACAATGGATCTCAAGGTGGACACACAACTAACTGACAAGGGAACCTCTGATTCCAATTCACACCTGATTCTATTTATTTGGGTTAAGTTGGTTCTACAAATATAAGCCTTGTTTTTCTTAGTGAACGCCTCACACCTGCCCAAATGAACCGCACCTCAATCCGTTCTGTACATCATTTCATAGGCACGCATACACACCGAGACTCCATTTCCAGACTATGTTGTTTTTTTAAACATTTGATCAAAGCACAACCGTGTTTGATCTGTGCTTTCATTATAATGCCTTTAGGGTCCAGAAAAACCATACTTAGAATACAGAATATTAAGCCAGAGGTTTTAAAATAGACTGTCCATGTGTACGTGTAGAACTCCAATAGGAGGGCTCAGAAATGAGACCCAGATCTGACAAATCCAAAACATAACATGCTATTATGATGATGCATGCCGATATGACTGATAAAAAAAGATGAATATCAAACAATCCATAAGTGATCCCCCCTAAGCATACATGAGATAAAATGGTCTACAGATAATCTGGTCATTTTTCAATCATAATCGCTCATACTTTTGCAGATGGGGAGATTATGTAACGACATTGTTAAACTCGTAGTAGAAGACCCTTATTTCCGATTTACATAGCTTGTTTAGCCCATGCAGGTAGACAAAAATTGGCCCTTTCAGGCACCATCATATTTTTTGTTGCGTTTCCTTGTGGATCAAGTAGGCAATAAACATCTATATTGAGAAAGAAAATCGTGAGAGAGAAACGTGATCTCCTTTTACCCAGAATCGTGCAGCCCTATCGGAGGTAATGGACCACTACCAACCAAACAACAACCAAAATGGCAATCAGGTCAGTTAGCAAATGGCATCATCCAAAATAACTTACAGTAACCACAGTCACCGTGTTAAGGAGCAGATAGGGGTTAGGCAGCTTTCTCCAAAAATGCCCAAAGCCAGCGCTGGAACCGAGGAGTCCCATGCCCAAACCACTAAGTGTGTAAATGGATGCAGTTTATTGCATTGGCCCGGTCGGCGGGTCTCCGTCCAAATGAACATCTGTGAGATGAGATGGAATGAGCGATTTGGTGTAGAGAGCCACTAGCAGCCAGCCCCGCGCTGCATCTCTCAGTCAGCGGGTGCCAGCACTCCTGGGGAATGTGGTGTCACTCTTTCCTGGGTCTGGGCCTCCATAATGAAGGCCAAAGGGCTTACAAACACAACAGTAAGAAGGTACACCTACATCTGTGTACATTTGTAAAATACTACACTAGCAACAAATGTCAGGGATGGGACAAAAGATCAAACCACAAAATGTGGTGATATTAAAATATGAATATATGCACTGTGGAGCAATAAAGGGGAATATATTTACAAAAAGAAAGTTTATTCACGCCCGCCTTCCACCCCTTAAATAATTAACGCCTTATATCATGACTTGAGTAACTCCTAATGCGTTTCCATGGCAACAGTGTTGAGGCCTACAGGCTGGAGGAGAAAAATGCAGCATTGAGATTTGTCCTTCAAGGCCCTGGTGTCTGGGCTGTGATGATTGATGCGTCCTCAGCAGCAGGAGGCCCAGCACAGGGGCATTAGTCAGTGTCGTAACCCTTTTAACTAGCCCACCGAGACCACAGTGCACCGGGCAGCACAGACGCACACACAGGTCCGTAAACAACATAAAATTAGCCCATAAAATGGACTGTGTGTGTGTGTGTGTGTGTGTGTGTGTGTGGGTGTGTGTGTGTGTGTGTGTGGGTGTGTGGGTGTGGGTGGGGGGGGGGGGGTGGGGGGGGGGCGAGCAAGTGTTT